>JAVKPL010007866.1:0-245000 GCA_032173675.1 Gastrolobium villosum | reverse complement strand
AGGCTTTAACCCTACTCAGATTTGAGTGTGTCAAATTCATAATAGTTCCAGCCAAATCTAAGAAAAACTGTATTTTCTTTTGTGAACAATAGACATTCCAGCACATCTACAACTTCATATAATTAGCAAACTTTTGTTCGTATTTTATTTATTTATATAATTAGAGTTTAAAAATATTGATTTTAAATTATTTACTTAATTAATTTATATTGTAATTATATTACAAAATTTATAAACAATTATTACTTAGGATATATAAATATTTATTTTAAAACAAAATTTAGATGGATTAAAAAATTATAATGATTATAATATTTTAAATTTGCTAGCCAACTCTTGTCAAACTGAGCCAAATTAAAATCTTTTTTACTTTAATTTTATTTACTTGGTCTAATATAATCTATTAGATTATTTATAGCAATTAATGAAACACACTAAATGTTAACAGTAATAGTCAATATTTATTCCTCAATATGCTGTTCAAAGTCAACACATAGATAACCTTGCTTTCTCGATGGCAACAAACCTTTGTGTGGGTTCTCTTTATTCAAACATTTGATAGAGTAGTGGACCAACTTTGTTTACAAGATAGAAGGGTTATAATTACCCTTTTTTTTTACTAATTAGATTTGCAATAGACAGAATTGTCAGACCAAGCCATTTAT
Organism: Gastrolobium villosum; assembly: GCA_032173675.1. Taxonomy (NCBI): domain Eukaryota; kingdom Viridiplantae; phylum Streptophyta; class Magnoliopsida; order Fabales; family Fabaceae; genus Gastrolobium; species Gastrolobium villosum. The sequence continues at coordinate 244,335 of JAVKPL010007866.1, read as the reverse complement.
CTAGTTGTAACTACTCTTCATAATTTAATTATCATTTAAAATTTAATCCATAAGCAGAAGGGTAGCTAGGAACAAGAAAGAACACGGGTTACAAACCATTAGACATATCACATCATGTTCTGAAAGCACCATGCAGATGGCTTTTGAAATGGATACCCTTAGCCATAATTACTATATCTGATATTCAAAAAAAAAAGGGATGAAGATATTCTTGTTCAATAGGTAACATAATTATGTTGCGGGTTTTATAAGAGTTATGTTATAGGAAAAGTGATTGTGTTATGTTATAGAGATTCGTTTTGCGTGCCGGAGTTTTTTTTTTTGCTGCGGGCCCCACAAAATGTTATGTGTGATAGGAAATTTTTTGTAATCATGTTAAATGATACATGATAAACCCTTAAGTTACATATCAAACAAATTATGTATAGTTATCTCACCCACCTAGCTCTTGTCCTACTTACTTAGCTAGTGATTTTAATATTATTATCATACCTAGGCCAACAAGTTAAGGATTTCAGTCCAGATCATGAACTATAATAATACAATTTGCAGGGAAGGCAAGTTGAGGATGTTGTTTACTCTTTTAATTTCTCTGGGAGAGGACACATTCTTTCGGTCGTCTAACTGAGACTCATTTGGCATTATCATAAGAAGGAATCTTCTTGAATACTATTACGATGCCTAATTATTTTGGTGAATATTACAAAATATACTTGAAATACTTTTTTTGTACATATACTTTCAAGTACTTTTAAACTGATCAAAATCATTTTTAAAATGTTTTATAGTTTTAATAATGGATTCGCTCTTTTTCTAAGTCATTGTAGATAACTTATCTATATTGAGCCCAAAACGATGTCTTTTTAAGGTGGAAATCAAAGTATTTTTGTAATTATAATTTATTTCAGGGTTATAATCGTCTTTTTCATTGTAATTTTTTAATTTTTCAACCTAAAACGATGTCATTTTGGGAACAAATGCAAATAACTTATTTACATTCACAGTAGAAATATTAAAGCCTTTAATAATAGACTCTAAAAATCTTGATAATTATCATAATTTTAAGAGAATATTTGATATATAGTCCAAAATAGTTGTTACATTTCCCAAGTATTAATTAATATTCTTTAAATGGTGTATTTATTTACTATAAAGAAACTCTTTTCCCCCTATCTATATACACAGAACTTTGCAACCATACCCTTTCATGTGTACTAAATACTACTATACTAATATATATAGATTTAGAAGATCTAATTTGTTGAATCTATTTTAAAAATTGAAGCCTCATTAATTGAGTGACTAATTAAGTATAGATATTAGTTTTATAAGATGTAATTAATAACCATTAATTATTTCCACTCACACTCAACGCCAAAAAGGCATATACCAAAAATTTGAAAGCAATATATGGCCACAAGTGCACCACTAGAATACGTTGCATCCAGTAACAAAATGTTAAAATTTAGTCCTCGAATTTTTGAAGAACAAATTAGAACACTTTTTACAATCCACTTGCCGAGTACAAAATAGCATAAAATTTTAGTGAAAGTACAATACTATAATCTTTCTGCATTTATATATCTAGCTAGCATATGTGTTAAAATATTATTACAAAACCACTATCCAATTCGATTATAGTTCTCTTTTTGGATACATCCACTCCTCCTCATCTTACCAAATCGGGCTACATATACTTGGCCATAAATCACATCAGACACTCATAATTATTAGTCTTTGGGTATCATGAGAAAGAAGCACTACTCTCAAAACATATATATTGGATGAGAAAAAGGTAAAGAACGGGGTAGGTTAGTTCACAGGTCGTAATCAATCATATAAACTATGATAAATCATTAGTAATTATTAATCTTCCATATATATGCATTTTTTTATAGGGTTTTATAAGAATTATGTTGTAGGAAAAGTGATTGTGTTATGTTATAGAGATTCGTTTTGCGTGCTATTTTTTTTGCTACAGTTCTCACAAAATGTTGTGTGTGTAGGAAATTTTTTATGGTCATGTTAAATGATAGATGATAAACCCTTTTTTATATCATGATCAATCATATTATAACGGAGTAAAACTATAGCTACACTGTGCCACTCAAGCTGAAAAGATAGATTGCATCACTAAAATCCAGTAGTAGTAGAATGAAGTCCAATGTACAAGCACTTTGTTCTCCAAAAATAATTAACACCATTGAATTTGCAACAGCTGCATAAGATACTAGTAGGTGGTAGCCCTAACCCTTTTCTCAAAAACGAAGGCACCACTTGGTGGAGGCAAAGGATCATGATAAATATTCTTTATGTTTATTATATTGACAATCACACAATTTTATATATAGTAATTAATCCTCAAGGAAGTGGCTTTCTAATTTTGCAAAGAGGTATTCTCTACCGAGTAATCGCTTTCTTTAAGTCAAAAGCAAAATGGGAAATTAAGCAATAATTAATATGCAGATGAGGAAACTGGGTATTGTATTCGACAGACCATTCCTGTGCTTGTCATAGAATATGAAAATTTTCTTAACCCGTTGCAATCATTTCAATAGTTTATAGTGACTTGATATTAATTACCTATTATCAGTGAGCAATTATTATTCAATTTAATCACTTTTGAATCTCATCGAATCATAGTTTATTTTAAGTGTGTAATTATCACTAAGATACCAATGAATACTTATAAATGTAGAGCGAGATTCGTATCTCTCTTATTTTTATTCTAGCGTATATTAAATTTGGTAATTGAAGTATGATTACAATTTGTTAGATATATATTTATTTATATATATGTTTTCACCTAATATTTGGGACAGTTGATTCATGATGTGGTATTAGAACCATTATGACAATGTGCTTTAAGAGTTTGATCTTTATATCCCTGTTCTTCTAAATAATAACTAAAATTCAACATAAATATATTTATTATTCACACTTCAAGTTTGAAAAGAGAGGATGTAACACATAAAACCATTCTATATTTTTTTTGGTAAGCAAAACCATTCTATATTTTAACCTAAATAATTTAAACACTCGGGATATTTGATTTACGACACTGTTAACCAGAAATAATGGTGAATTTTATAACACAACTCACACATTATTAAATAATGTTATAACTAACCCTCAAGGGTAGCTCAGTTAGCAGCTGAGCTCTTAATGAATTGCTTGGTACAGGGATCAAAATCCTGCCTCAAGCAATTTCTTGGAAAATCTTTGGGGGCAAAAGATAAGACAAAAATCTTCGGTTGGGGGATTAGTCTCATCCTTTCTCCGGTTGCGAAGCTTAGTGCACTCACCCTCACAATGAGGGGCTAGCCCAAACGGGCTGTGCCCCGAAGGTTGAATGGGGATTATAAAAGTATATGGGAAGAGTGTTTATCCTTTTCAATGACACAACTTATATCCTTTCACTCTCATAAAGAGATGGGACCCACGCCTTTATTTTTTTGTCAACACTCTCCTCCTTTATCTATCTATTTCTCTCTCTTAAAATGACATAATTTTATATCCTTTAAAATGACACATATTTTTCCCAAAGTGTATTATAGAATATAACTTTTCCTATTTCAGCTTGGACAGTAACAATTAAAAATAATAATAAACAACTTAATCAGAAGCCATGAGATGAAATAGACAAGTGCAAATGACAGATTGAAAAAACACTGCAGATAATTCACAAGTCCCCGCATTCCTTATCATATATCCAACCTTCTGCTAATTAATTACAGCTCATTATGAATTGACAATTAATCTGCTGATCAACCACATGTCAATTAGATATATATTGATTGATATAGTGCAAAAAAGAAAGATGGAAACGACTCTACAGAATTGACTAGTGAAATTAACACAAAGCTATATAGAATGCGTACGTTTCCATCTGCTTATTGTTTTTCAAAGATTCCACGTGTTTCAAGGATTTAATATCAAATTCAGTTCTTTTCTTAACTTGTGTCTCTTTCTAAAATAATGCACTATTATTTAGAGTGCCAGGTGGACTTGATAGTTATGGATGGAAATTACACCTAGGTATGTCACACTAGCAATTTTCGTTTACATGATGTAATTAACCACTTCCCACACCTTACATGTAAAATTGTCTAGAGATTTTTATTTTTTATTTTTGTAAAAAAGAAATTGAAAAAACAATTGTTTCCTTTTATCAAATGCAGAAAATCTCATCGACAGCTTGTTAAATAGAGAATATATATGTGTTCCGGGCTGGTATATCCGGATGAACTTGTTCGAATTATGGGTCAGTAACTGCACGTAGTGGATGCATGATGTGGGACCTTCCATGATAGCAGCACTAAACAGTTATTAACACCCATGATTACATGATAATTATTGAGGTTAGTTGTATCTATATATAGAGAAGAATAGGTTAAGAATTTATAAACAGAAAATCCATATTGATGTTCATTCAAAACAATATTAAAAAGAACCTAGAGAACTCAATATGCTCATTTGACGTTGTTGTTTTCACATAAAAATAAAATCTCTATTAGATTCCACTTGTAGAATGTATCAATCGACCTTGTGATATACTGTACGGACATTTTTTAAAAAAAATATCCTTTTCCGGCACCAACTTTGCTGTTTGAGTGTGGAAGAGAGCTAGGGATTTTTTTATTTTTATTTTTTTTCATATGCTCATTCTTCATTATTGAAATACCTGTTACAAGTTGTGTTTGTAGTGCGATCATCAACTATAAACTATAATATGCTATCTGTTCTCATCAGAGTGTCATTAATTGGGTTTAAAAAATAAGAAAACCCTTTCTCCTTTCCGCAGTAACTGTTGGAAAGACAATGACATTATATTCTCTTTTTATCATGAAGACGGAAATTTGGCAATCATGTATTGAATATTAATTGATTTTGGGGCCAATCTATATGAAATAATTTGACCTCGTGTGGAGGTAACATTATTATGATCTCCGTTAGAAAACATTAATTCATGCATTCGAAAATTAATCTTGTTGGACATTACATAATAGGCTAAGTTATTAGGAGAAAATAACTGAAAATCATACAATTTGATCATTTATGCTTTGATTGAAGTTCTTAATTCCGTGAGATGGCCGCTTTTGGTTGCCTGATGAAACTTGTTTCTTGATTTATCACTCTGATTTTATGTTTTTACGATTTTTTTTTCTTCATCAAAACGATTTTACCAATCTTCCAAATACTTTTATGATTTTTTACTATTTTTTTACGTTACGATTTTTATATCCCTTTCGATTTTACGTAAAATTTCGATTTTAACTACATTAACTATAGCCGATCATTAACTGATCCAGGATATTGCAATTATGTAATTAGTACAAGGGTTTTATGTTTATTATGTTGTAGGAAAAGTGATTATGTAATGTTATAGAGATTCGTTTTGCGTGCCATATTTTTTTCTTTTTGTTTTTGTTTTAAAATGTGCGGGCCCCACAAAATACTGTGTGTGTAGGAAAATTTGTTGTGTTATGTTAAAGGATAAAATAAAAACCCTTCGTACAAACAATAAGAATAGACACTCATCTGGTGATCTTGATCAAAATATTACTGTATCAAAACCATAATCATGTGAGTTATAGTTTGCAAAATGATGACATAGTTATATGGAAGAAAAAAAGGTACTAATAAAATTGGGTTTATGATAAACCTTATGTCTAATAATAGGGGAAAATATTTCTCCGGCGGCGGCCACCGAGATAAATTATTTTCAGTAACCCAAAACTAAATCGTTTTGAATTAATGAAAAGTGTTTTTATAATTTTAGGGAAATTAATGAATGGTGTTTTCAAAAAATTAATATGATAAATAAATAAATAAAATTACGTAAACATCTTTCATTAATTCAAAATGACGTAATTTTGGAGTCACTAGAGATAATTTATTTCCAGTAACTAAAGAAATACTTTACCCCTAATAATATATCATACATTTTATATATGATTAAAAATCATAAGTAATAAATATTAATAGAATTTGTTTAATTTTATTATAACTAAGTTATAATAATGAAATTTAAAAATTGTATACAATACCACATATAATAATTCAGAGTTTTTATTCTTTGGGTTGAGCAACGCAACATCGCGCGCAAATGTCAACTAGGAAGGAGCAAAATTGGGCCACCTGTTTGCCACTAACCAAAAGGATTAAAAAAATACTAAATAACTAACTTTAACATTATATTTAATTCTAGTTTTTTTCGTCACATCAAAACTTTTTTTTCGAATATAAATATAATTAAGGACTTTATCCTTTTGTTAAGTCTTTTAAATATCACTAATTAACACTACATAAAATATTGCGGACAAGACTCTTTTAAATGAAGTTGTTATCTAAAATGAATAAATAAAGACAAATTCATCATTTATTTAATTTAAAATTGATCATAATCTCGTATCCAAAAAAAAATTTGATCGTAATCTAAACCACTAAAACTTAAAAGTAAATATTTTTTATGTGTCCACTTTAAAGATAAATATATAAATTCACTTTAAAAGATGATTGTGTTAGAATTAATTACATCTCTCTTACTCACTATTAAATATTTCCAAGAGTTTGAATTTGATTATTTCTAGAGGAATAATAATATTTTTTTTGAAATGCTTCTCACAAAACTTTTATTTTCGAGCAATTTTAATTTTTTTTTTTTTTTGTGAAATGAAGGAGCTAAAGCACGAAAACTACAATATAGGGACTTTATTGATATGAGAGTGTGAGAAGAATGAGAAAGAAGTGAATGGAAACAAAGGAGTGAACAATAAGAGGGTGTTTGGTGTAGGACGTATGTTTTTTTACGAGAAATTTTTTTTTCCAGAAATATGGTGGGAAATATTTTTTTCTTGTGTAAGTTACGGAAAAAAACTCGTAGGCTAAAATTTTACTAAAAAAATTGGGTTAATTTTACTGATATTATGTTTAGTTTGTAGTAAAATATTGTTGGGAATCTGAATCAAAATGATAAAATTGTCCATCATTTTGACACATATGTTATTGTTTATCAGGGTATTTACCAAATGAAAACACCTTCTTCTTTTTTCGGTGTGGGAAAAAAACAATCCCATGCGTAATGTGGGATTTTTTTTGCCAATGTAGAGTTCAAAATCAGATTGATGGAAAACAAATTATACCAAGATTTTTTTTTTCTTTTACTCGTATGAAATATGGTAAACAAATTTTTTCCACCCCACTTTCCCATCATTTCACCCAAAACTATATGCCAAAAAATATGTTTAATGCGAGGCTCTAAATGTAGCTAGTCCATCTGCCACAGTTTCTTTGTATGACGACATGATTCCACCTAATAACCGTCCAATCCAGTTGGAGTAAAACTTTAATAGCTCGAACAAGTGAAAACAATTAGCTGAGGAAGCGGATAACATAAGTCATTGAATGCCACGTCCATGTGAAATGACTTATGGCCTGCATGACGTGACAATCAGTAATCACGTTACTCAAGTGTCGTCCTTAGGCTTGGGCCTTTTGGGTCTTGAATTCCTAATTTCCTATGTCCATGGACCATGGGTGCTGACTCACGCACCAAAATTATTTTATGTGTGTTAAAAAACATATATATTTAAATTTTGAACACATTTAAGCCCAAATGTATAAGCCCAGGACGTTGAACCCAAACCCACACTCGCGACTACTCTCTGAATTCTGAACTAACAACCTTACTTCCTCCTCCTCCTCCTCTCGTCACTGTTAGCGCCTCCACCACTTCCCTTGTTTTCTTCATTATTTTTCTGCACTTGTATAGACGCTACGCATTGTTCCCTTCTCTCATTTTTTGGTTTCCATCTTTTATGATGTTTCTTTTTCTTCTCACTTATTCTATTAGTAATAAGCAACCTAGCCATATACCTACATACATATGAGGTTAATATTTTTCCAGCAAACATACTCACATAGACAATTATATCTTTTGTGCCATATACATATGGGGTTAATATTTCTCCTATATATCTTATACACATGCAAATGAGTGGAATTTTATGATAGAAAAGATAAATAAAAGAAGTAAGATCCACCCACTTGCATGTGAATGGAATTTTTTTTTTTAATTATGCATACATAGAGAGATTATACATAGTATCATTTTTATTTTATTTTTACTATCTCGTATCAACTTTGTTATTTTTGGATTAAAATCAAATCAACGGATACAGAATAACATAAATTTGTGAGAGCAGTTGATTTAATCTTGCTCTAACGACAATAAAGTTGGCAATAAGAGAGTGTAAAAAAAAAATTGATACTAAGCATAATTTATCATATATATATATATATATATATATAAAAGGGAAGAATCCGTTATTTGTAAAGTTTTTTTTACAAATTATATTAAGTATGATTCTACTTCTCTTATTAAAGTATAATCGAGTACAGTTACTTTGTAAGAATTTATAAACAATAAATATAACTCTCCCCATATATGTATACATATCGAAATGATTAACTTTCAATTAAAATAATAAGTCTTTCCCTTGATCCACTTTTAGAATGGGTGACATAGTGATGTTCGAATACACTACGTTGAAATTCAAGTTTTTTTCAAATCAGTACTTCAGCAATTCTACTTCGATGAGTAATAATCGAGTACAATTACGGAGTATTTCATTAAAATTAGCTCGCAATCGATTTTTTTCAACTCTAGTAGGTAGATAACCATTTTGAATTGAAAATTCTGAAATTTGAATATAAAGCTATTTTAGTATTCAAATCTTGCTGACTTCAAATTACTTTTACATTCAAAGTTTAGTTTGAATTATTGGGGAAAAATAAAAAGTTTAGTTTGGTAAATATCAGCATTACTTTAATTGCTAAGGTATAACAAAACTGGAATCATGTTCTGTACAATGAACTAATTAATTAATAGGAGTTCGAATTTACAGCACTCATAACCAACATCTACGAGTAAACTTCAAGCTGTTTACAAAAGAAAATTCAGAAGAATGTGCACGAGGCTTTAAACTTGTGCCTCTCCACGGATAAAAAAGTAAAGAACCTCCAACTTGTCCTCTGCCATTACTCACAAGTCATTATTAAGCAATCACATGAGAATGTCACCTTCCAGCATCCTGAGCACCTATATGAGAAAGTATAAAAATAAATAAAAAATGAGGGATAGATATTCATCCATACCCAAGTTTAATGATTTAATTAATGTGACATAGTACAAAGGCAATACATACAATTATAAACATACGAATTAATTTTCAAACCTGAGACATTCGAGGCCTTAAATGAGGATCCCTTCGGATGCACAAAGAGGAACATTGCAGCATGCCATAAACCTCTTGATCAACATAAGAGTTCCTTATGCTCGGATCTACTAGTTCATGAAAGGCATGTTCTTCAAGCAATGGGCGTGCCTGTCCAACAATTTGAACCACAAGCAATTATGAAGAATAATTTTAAAATGGTTTTGAAAGAAAGGCATGTATAATTACTCTGTTCTTGTTCAATGGCATGAAAACTACATCATTAAATTCAATTTAGATTAAACATTTGAATATGTAATCAATATGTAAAGAACCAATTCAACCCAAAAGCTTAAGCTGTTGGGTGAGGCTACACTAATGGTTTTATATATTTCAACACGCCCTGTATTACCGACACTAATGGTTTTATATATTGTAAGAGTTTGTAACAAAAAATTTGTTGAAAGTAAGTGGGGATCTTCTCCACACTGAGGCTTTAATACCATGTAATGAACTAATTCAACCCAAAAGCTTAAGTTGTTGAGTGAGGCTACATAATGTAATTTATAAAAATTTGTAAAAAAAATTTGTAAACATATCCTTCCCCTAAATCGGCTACAATTGAAGTCCTGAGTTAAAAAACATTACCCATTCACTGAGACATTGCTGGCCCTTGGGCCTGTTTATATCCACAGCTTTCCTTCCAGTAACAAGCTCCAGTAATACTATCCCAAATGAGTACACATCAGCCTTTTCAGTAATTTGACCACTTTGAGCATATTCTGGCGCCAAATACCTATGGAAGGGGGCAATGTTTCCATCATCACATTTTACAACTAATTCAAAAAAATTAAGCCGCGGAAAGAGATGAAAAAAGAAATTGGTTTTCATCTGTCACTACCCAAATGTTCCTATCACCCTGGTTTCTACACCCATATCACCATCTGGCTGCCACCTAGCAAGTCCAAAATCTCCCACCTAAAATCCATTAGTGCCAGTTAGTTGAGACATTTCATATTATAAGTAATCATACCTAAAAGCATAAATATGCACATCTTCCTAAACAGTCTTTATATAAAATTCAGTCGTTGTTGTAAGAAGAATATGAAGCCAATAATATAAACATAAGTAAATTTTTAAAATTGAAGAATATTAGTACGTACTAATGCTTCAAAATCATGAGTTAGGAGGATGTTGTTAGGTCGCATATCACGGTGCACGATGCAACCCACTCTACATTCTTCATGAAGGTATCTCAAACCACGAGCTGCTCCAACAGCAATTTTTTGGCGTGCATGCCATTCCAGTACATTTTCCTTTCGTCCTGCAAATCCAAATGATCACTTAATATCCTTTTTTTCTCTTTTTTCTTTTTTCCTTTTTGTGGTGGAAGATGATTACATAAATCATTTGTGAAAGAAATAAACATGTGATAAAAGCACTGATAACAACAGCACTTCAAGAGTTATCTGATTGCTTTTCATTCATATGACAGCCAATTGAAGAACATTTTATTAAGATTATGATGACACTAAAACCACCAAAAATCACTCCAGTTAAACCCGACAAGCGAGTGTAGGGTAGAGGAAATCCATGTACACGCGGTCTTACCCTTGCATAATTGCAAAAGATGTTGTTTCCTAGATTCGAACTCATGACCTTTCAGTCATGAAGGAACAGTTTTACCACTACTCCGGTTCGCCCCCCTTTTTAAGATTATGATGACACTAGAGAAACAAATTTTCATTAGGGAATATAATGGTCATTAACAGATTATTTCACCTGCTAAGACATTTAGTATGCTTATGCCAAAAGCTTATGATCAGGTGAAATGTGAAGATAAAAAAGTCAGAAGTGAATAGGACAAACAGCATATAGCAATCTCCAATACTGGTTATGAATGTAGAATAAAATAATTAGGATTCAAAGGAACTTACCGTAGAGATGAGAATCCAGAGAACCATTGCAGATGCATTCATAAACTAGCAATCTTCTTCCATCCTCCACACAAAACCCAATTAGCATCACAACATTACGATGTTGTGCACAACTTAAGACCTCTACTTCTGAGCAAAATTCTTTATCTCCTTGAGTACTGGCTAATTTATGCTGCTTGACAGCAATGACCTGTCCATCAGGTAAGACGCCACGGTGTACAGAACCAAAACCACCTTCAGCTAAGAAGTTTGCTTGTGAAAAACCAGCAGTGGCAAGTTGCAATTCAGCAAATGTAAACCATCTCGGAGGATTCCCAAAAACTGGTGCCTTGTGCTGACAAATAGAGCACAATGGAGGAGGTCCAGGAGCTGCACTTTCACCTAGTGAAATTGCTTCTCTAACACTTCTGCTTAAGTTCACATCAATTTTACAATTAAGCACTCCTGAGACAGGATCTTGATCCAGCTTTGAGAATTTCTGAAGCAAAGCTTCATGAGTAGAAACCAAAGCCTGATCATTTGATCTTAGCATGTGATCCTCATGTTTTGAGAACTCACCATCTATACAAATTATATTTTCAATCCATGGCTGAAAATATGAACTTTTGGATGATAAACTTAGCTTTTCCCTCTCTGAGTCAGATTCAATATCCTCCAGGTTTGTCAGTCCCTCATGAACAAAGGGAAAACCTCTCCTTCGTCTTTCATAATTATCAGAGTGGAAAAATGGTGAAGTTCCGCGATCTGAGCTTGATATCGATGATGTTCCGATATCAGTTGCAGTCAATGGTGGTGACCCTTGCTCTGGACTACTAGCAGGAGTAACAGTTGGACCTCTAATAATATCTAGATGTTCATATTTGTCTTTTAAGTTTGATGTATATGCATTTGGCTCCAGTGACAATGGACAACCCCCTTTGAGTTCCATCTTTGGTGAACTATTCAAATTCAAGCGTAGAATCTTTGGCCGAGATCGCTTCATGATTACAATATTGCAATGCAGCTGCTCCATGCAGCATTTCTTTTCATGTTTCAATTTTCTGTAATTGTGGAAGAATGAATAGTTGTTTCTCAGTACATAAGAAATTTGTCAATGCCATTGCATATCAACAAACACACCAAACAGATATCTGCCTTAAACAAGAAAAGAGGCACTAACATAAAAAGGGCCGACCCAGTTCAATACACACGCTTGAGTGTCTGGGGAAGGGAATCGAGTCAAGCCTTACCCCCACTTTTGCGGAGAGGCCGAGTCGAAGCCGGGACCTTGAACATCACGGTCGACCCAGCAATACCCACTCGTGGGTTACCCTTACTTTTGCGGAGCCAAGCCGGCCCTTCAAAAGAGGCACTAACATAGAATGTGAAAATACAAAAGCACTAATAATTATATTGATTACTTGTCCAATATAACCCAGCTTGACTGGACTCTCATGGCTTCAGCAGCCACCGCTCCATACAAAGAACCAGAAAGAATCTTTACTCTGATCTTAATCTGTGTAAATATTTGACATGTTAGAAAAGCTGAATACTAGACATAAAGCATAAATAAGGGAACATATATCTGGAAGTTATTACAAATTTATGTTCTAACCTTCTCTGGATCATAAAAATCATGGAGTTGAAGCACTAATTGAGAACAGGAATTTGTAATAACTTCTCTCTGATCTGAAGCAGTTCCTAAACGAGATCTCCATTGACTAGTGGTACAATCAGTAGTAAATCTTGAAAGGCCCCATACCCTCTTGCCTGAAAATGCATATAGATTATAATCAATCACGAATTATATTACCAGAATGAGTAGAACAGGTTTTAGAATAATTTCTGGATTTGTTCAAATCTCAAGGACACATATTTAAAGGTTCAAAACTCAATTGTGTAAAATGTGCTGTTCAACCTTCATCTTTGCAAACCTAGTGCCTCATTTTCTACATGCAACTTTTTAATTCCATTTTTTTTTTCTCATAAACATACACAAATTGGAGATAAATTGAAAGAGAAAAATGAGTGAGGGTAACCAATACTTGAGGACAGAACCGGATTAACAACCAATAGCTTAATGCAATCCCCTGGTTGAACAACATGAGTCAAAGCCCACACCAAAGCAGTCCTTGAAATATCTTTGGAAGCTTTAACTGCAACAACCACCACTTTACCGGCGGTGACATCTGAGGAACCCATATCTTCATCATAACGATCCTTTTGGTTACTCATCTCAAGTTTATCTCTCAACTCGCCAAGAAAAATCAGTTACAAGAACCCCATCTGAGTTGTTCCCATCCGAAACACTAAATCAGCTAAAAGATTACAACTTTGCAGCTGGGAACAGTGAACAGAGACAACACCATCGGAAACCAATATTTTTTTTTTATGCTACCCAGAAGAAAAAGTTGACAAAAAAAGAGAGAGAAGAAGACACACACTTCAAGGCACTTTAGTTAACAACCTTGCTATTAAAAGCACAGACATGTGAAAATCCACGCTGTTCCTAGCACTAACAGCAACTGTACAACAGTTACAGAAGAAAAGAAAGTGTTGGTTACGTTACATTATACAATAACAATTACAAACCGAGCATGCTGATTTCATGTTCAATGAGAGTCTGCGGAAACAGAATCTGTTTCAGGTAAGCCAAGGTGGGCAACCCCATTTTTATTGGCATTTTCTTTTAACATTTAGTACACAATGATTGCGACACAGAGAGAGAAGAAAGAGAACCGGTTTTCAAAAAAAATTTAAAAACGAAAAAAGGTATAATCTCATACAAATGATGACACGAAGAAATGGACAGTTTTTAGGTGACAGTGCAGAAATAAATCCTGTCCTCTAATCCCAAAATTGAGTGAAAGGGGTCCCATTAATTAAACACTGAATTCAATGTCGTTGTGAATATAATATTTTGAAGTGTTACCGTCTTTTATCAAATATATAAAATAAAAATTAAGTAACGTATTTATATTACTTTTGTTTTTAGGATTATTTTCTCTTATATTTTTTTTTTCTTTTTGATAAGGGAGTACCTTCTACTTCAATAATAAAGAAAATATGCTCGCTTCTTAGGAACCCAAAAAAGTGTAAGCCTTTTTCTAGTTACAAAAAATTAAGAGAATAAAATGGTAATGAGCTGTGTAAAATATGTCGCTTGAACCGAGGGAAATGCATATTGAAAGTACCAATGTGAGTATTATCAGCAAGTGCTAACATGTTTTTTACGTAGAAATCACTCTCCCAAGTCTCAAATATGTGAATTTTATACTATCGGGTTGGTACCTTTCTATTGGAAGTTACAATGCACCGAAGTCTCTTTGAAAGTTCCAACTATTAAGATTATTTATTTTGGGTATATATATGTATATATATAAAAGATTAATGTTTCTCATCTGGGAAAGTTTATTTTTTACACACATAAAAAATATATGAGATTAATATTTCTTTTTTCTTTTTTCTCTTCATGTTTTCCCCATATAAGCCTCACACACTTTTATATGTGTATGGTAAATAAAATTCTTCTTACACTAACAAGTTTTGGACCACATTTCAACCGATGGACGGAAATCATCGCTCGGTATTTGTAGTGTAATTAATGATTAATTAACTCATATTATGATTTCCTAAATTATAACCGTTGGAAGCACAAAAATCAATGATTGAGATGTGGTGTAAGACTTATTAGTCTTATACCGATGTAAAATGATCCTGATCTATATATATAGGATCCTTTGACACCGTGTCAAATTTTTAAATTTGACATTAAATCCTAACCGTTGATTTTCGTCAATCAACTGTTATCATTTATTATGAATCAAACTTATTAATTAACTAATAATTTTCAATAAATGATAATCGTTAATTGACAGAAATTAACAATTGATATTGGTGTCAAACTAAAAAGTTTGATAATTTGACACTAAATTCTAACGATTGATTTTCTCCAATCGAAGATTATAATTTATTAAAAATTACTAATTAATTAATAAGTGTCTATATATATATATATATATATATATATATATATTTATTTTCGGGACGAAATTGCACATCCCATGAATCCCCCACTCAACATTTGGCAGAACAAGGGGTAATAAATACAAATATCATGAAATGGGCCAATTGGATATAATTATTAACTAAACGCTAACCATTTTTTGTTTGCTTTGGTTGATGTAATGAGCCAACAAAAGATATGTACATGGTGGCGATGCAGAATTGATTGTTGAAAGCGAAAGCTTGAGTTAATAATTGCCTGAATAGTGAATACGCACCTTCAATGGCCGATAACTGCACAGCGGCTTTTAATGCCTATCAAGCTATGCAAACCCACAACTTAGACCTGGCACAAATTTTCCTTCAAATGAGTTATTGTAAGTTCTAACGTGTATAACTTTATGGCGAGTTCATTATTAACAATGAACTCTATTGACTCCAATCCGGTATTCATAAATTCGGACCGGTTTAGTCGGGTCGATCCAAAAATCAATAAATTGATTATATAATTAGTTCACTTGAAGTAGTGAATCAGTCGAGTATTGAAATTGATGTGAATTGGTGCATTTCGGCTGATTTAGGTGAAAATCGATAAATTGATCAGTTCTACTGTTGACCCGACCTGATTTATATAAAAAAAATGTTTCCTCAAAATAAAATTCATAAAGAATATCATTGTTTTAAATTCACAAATTATTTTTTTAAAATATTTAAGTGATTTGTTACTTATTGACTTACATATGTTATGTACCTATAATACTAATATTATCTTGATTATGCACTATATAAGGAATTTTGATTTAATTTATAACTAGATATGTCATTTATTGAACTTGAAGCATCATTATCACAAACATTATATATTTGTTTGATTCTTTTTTAAATAATGATCTATGATTTATTATTTTTCATATTAAAATATTTGGAATTAGTATTTATTCTAACAAGTACTTGAGTATATTTATAATTTTTTAATATAAATTATAAATTTGCATAAACTTACCAAATCATGCAATTGAACCGGAGACCATTTAACCAATAACCCAATAACTGATTACATTGCATTCTTCCAACTCTACTGCTTGTGTGCGATTGTTTTAATATAATTTAAAGATTCAAGTTGGAGTTTTATGCATGCAGTTCTGCTAAAGAAATTAGTAAAAAAAAACTTTATCACTCTTGTTGGGCTTTAATTGTATTATTTGAATAATTAATGAATCGATACAGAAATTTAAAAAATAAAAATAAAATATAATCTGTGATATTAAAAATAATAAATTAAAAGAAAAGTCTGAGAATGACAATATAATATTATAAATGATAATTTTCATAATAGGATATAATTTTATTTCCTACACTTAGTGTGTAGTATCTATATGAAGAGAATGGGGAGAAAAAGGAAATATGGATTCCACATATTATTATACATGTGTAAGAAATAAAATCATCTCACCGGAAAATATTATTGTCTTTCCATAATTGACTATTCCGTTTTATAAGTAATAGATAGATCGTAGGCTCGTAGCAAGATTATATCAATATACAAAAGCATGGCAGCTTGCCGTTTTCGAAACCAGAGGTGAATCACTTTATGCAACAAAGAATTATACAAGTAGAGTCATCCTGAAAAGCATTATTGCCTTGTTGGATAGGATGGAAAAAGAAAAACGTCATATTTAACCTCTCAGCTTAGTCGTTAATTCGATTGAGGACTAGGTGTTTTTACTTTGCTATGTGTAGGTGCAAATAATTAGATGCAACCTTTTGTATATGGCCAGAAACACCGTTTATTTTTTCATTTGCTTGCAAAACGTTGAATATATATGCCTACATATAAGTCACACATGGGACAACATGGCATCGCTATTAGGTTGTCGCTCCTTAATGAAAAGTTAAAAGAATTATATCTGTCTAGGCCAAAGTTCATTATCTAAACTCGCTGACACCTTGATCAGAATTCAGAATCGGTAGGATTCTGAGGCTGAGAGTTTTTCTTTTTGCAGACGCTACAACCATATTTTAATTTTTAACTTGCCTGCAAAAATAAAAGATCTACCATCGTAGAATTGATGAACGTAACGCCTTGCCCTTACCGGGTTACAGTTTAGTTATTCAACTATAGTTAGTAATAGTATCAAAGTATTGTTATTGAATTAGTAGGAATTTATGATGACTGACAAATTAGTTGATACAGTATGTTACTTAAAAATATTAAAAGAATATCATCTCTTTCATATATCTGCAGTTACACAGATAAACATGATCATCTACAAAAGAATTTTACAAGTTACGCTTGACTCTTTTGCCAAAATCACTAGAGTTCATTCATGAACTACATAGAGATGAATGATAAAACTAGACACTGTCTCGGTTAGAGTTTCCATCAGTAACCTTTAGCCTGTTTGGAGCACCTAATAAGGTAGATAAGATGGGATAACTTATCATATCATATTCCTATTGTCTCATTTTATCCTATCCAATATATGATTTCTTATCCTATGGGGGGAGCTGGGTCAGGATTCAATAGGATAGGATATCAATATTGGATACCCAATATATCCTCACACTACCCCATATATTCCCACACTATCCAATATATTTATATTAATTACATTATATTTTCTTTTTCTTTTCTCCTTATACATAATCTTATCATATTGTTAATCAGGTACTCATCAAACATAGGACATGATATGGGCTTATTAGCCTCATATCATATTCTACCCTTATCAGTCTCATATCATATCCTACCCTTATTCTATCATGTCCACCAAACCAGCCCTTAAATACAAGCAGCACGGATTGATTATGTATAATTTTGTCTTTGAAAATTTAATCGATAAAGGAAAGAGATGGGGAGGAAGACATGAAAGTAGCTTGCTAATACACAAAATTCGAAAAAATTGAAGTCACTGTTTTCAATTGTCAGCCATCAGGTAATATCAATGTAATCTATCCGAATAAAACCCCCCATTAAACTACAAATAAATCAAAATTTATGAAAAATAAGTAAATAAATCAAACTCTGCTACACTAACATGTGAATGGTGACTCAACAATTTGCAGCTACATTTCCCAGAAGCACTATAACCATATAAATAGAAGAAGAAGAAAACAGAGCTAGTTTGGTTGCCCATTTCACGAAAAGAAATAAAAAAATCTTATTCTATGTTACCCATTTTATTATTATTATTGGAAGTGAAAAAATAATATGACATGGTCATGTAGGAAAATCACAATTATACAAAGGTAAATCAACGGTTATAATTTTGTAACTATCTATTTTAACATTTTTTTTTCTCTCCTCTTTTATAACCATCGATCGAACCATCAATTATATTATCAACAAGGAGGTTCGTACAACTGCATTTATGCTCAAATATGGACTAGAAGGGTAATCAGAATATAGGAAACCATAGATTTCTCCAAAATCCTGTTCCAACCATCAATTATATTATAAACTAGGAGATTCGAAGAACTTCAATTATACTCAAGTATGACCTAGAAGGGTAAACACTAAACAGAATATAGGTAACCATAGAATTCTCCAAAATCATGTTTAAAGGGTTTTCTATATTAACCGTTGCTAAAAGAGCGCTACTATTTGGTAAAAAATAATTTATACGCTAAAAATTTTAGGAATCATTTTTAACCAATCAAGAAAGGGATAGGTATATAAATGGACAGAGAGAAAGTTGTTTTGTAACTACAACAGAATCAACAAAGAGAAATTTGATGCTTTTGTGTATGTTCTACAAAAACTATTTGGTACTTTTCCACATTTTTTCCTGAAAATTAAAAAGGAGGCCTGTTTTGAAAACCAAAATAGAGCTTCTGTTTTTTAACTAATGGGCCTGGAGCATTGTTTTAACCTTCTGCCTTGTTTAATAATCAGATCAACCAGTTACATATGAGAAACAAAGAAACAATGCATGTCTGGAAAAAAAAATATCTTCAATATTCCCGTAATATTGAAGACTCAGTATATCATTGTTAAAATAATAATAATAATAATAATAGTATATCTAACTTTACATATTTCACCCACCCTTTTATGATTGATGACACCTAAATCCTATTTTTTTCTATTTTTAATAAAGTAGTACTCTCCCATGTCTAATGGACTTCCAATAACAATGATCAATACTATAATTGCTATTTGCAGGAGAGGAAGTAGGAACAGGAATTGTCTGAGAGAATGCACCTTGGGCCGAAGAGCCAAACCCTCTGAAAGCAACCATTCGAGTTTAATGAACTAGAATTTCCTTTATTTGGCCTGTAAGGAACTAGCATTCCTACCTATTGGGAAGGGGCGTGTAACCCGTATCCCTCACCTTTAGCTACCTCTGGAGCTATAGGTAATTTGTTGATAAGGTTCAGTAGTATGCTCTCCAACTCCTCCCCACTGCTCCAATCATGAACTGTTGCAGCAACTAGTTTTGGGTCATTGCAAATCCGATTCCAGAGGGGATAATTCTTCCTTGGCATCACAAAATCACCTCCCTCCAGCTTCAAAGTTGGGCAATAATCACCTGTTCCATCTCCAATGTAGATGAATCTTGTGTTTTCAGGTAAAGAACCTCGGATTTGGTCAATCACTAAACCCTAAGAAGGAAAGAACAAACGAACCAACGCCATGGGGAAACAAATTACTACAATAGAAGACAAAACCAAAAAAAGAGAACGTGGAAAACTGACAATAGATTTGCAAGGGAGCTACGCAGAAATCACACTTAGGCTTTCACAAGTTCGTAGGCATACAACAACTAACAAATTCTCCACCAATGTAATGCTAGGTTTTCATGAAGCATTAGTAACAAAGCAGGTCAACACACTAGTTCAAGTGTGAGCTAGATGGTTGATGTTCAACTCACTGGGTGGGAAGATGAAGTTTTGATACTCTACTATAAATTCAGTCCTGAACCAACTTATCAACTATTTTAGTACAACTGCTTAATATAATGCATTCAAATTAGAGTTTAAAAAGGAAGAATGGTGATAAGGAACTATTTTGTGGGTCTATAAAAGGTATTCTTATAATGCATTTGCCAAAGACTGGTTACATAAATCAAACTCATAACCTCGTAATCACAAGAAAAGAGAAAAGTTTTGATGGACGAGGATCACCAAAATTCAATGGTCCCCTTTTGAAAAATGTGGGACATATATGAAAATATAAAATGAAATAAAAGAGTAAAATGAAAAAAAAAAAAAAAAAAACTG
This sequence comes from Gastrolobium villosum, assembly GCA_032173675.1. Lineage (NCBI taxonomy): Eukaryota > Viridiplantae > Streptophyta > Magnoliopsida > Fabales > Fabaceae > Gastrolobium > Gastrolobium villosum. The sequence goes on along the minus strand of JAVKPL010007866.1, from coordinate 223,973 downwards.
TGAAAATATAAAGAGAGACCACTGAATTTTGATGGTCCAAAACTTTTCTCCATGATCACATAGCAACAAGACCAACCACATACATAATCTTTTCCCATAGATATGACATGGAAACAACCACATATTCTGCTATTAAAAAGGGATAAACATGCTGTGACTACTGACTACAATACAATCACAATAAGTTAACACAAGCAGTCAAGCACCCATTGAAGTAGTGAATTGCAGGTACAGTGGGACAGAGAATCATGTCTACATGTAAGTAGAAAAGAAACGTTGAAGAACAGAGAGAGTGATGTGGGGGAGAGTGACCATTTTTCCACGCTTCACCAAATTATTTACCAGATTGCCACGTGAACAGTACAAATTCCCGGAATGTCATGCGGCATAATTCGCTACACTGTGCAGCGAATTATGTTTGCAAATAATTTGCTACACAGTGTAGCGAAATATGCAGTGTCAGGCTGCACCGTCAGCAAAAAAGACACATGTCAAACTGACAGTAATTCGTTACACAGTGTAGCGAATTATGCTTGTTTTGCTGCTAACTTGACACGTGTCATTTTTGCTGACTGTGCAGCCTGACACTGCATATTTTGCTACAATGTGTAGCGAATTATTTGCAAACATAATTCGATGCACAGTGTATCGAATTATGCCGCGTGTCATTCTGGGGATTTTCACTGTTCGCGTGACGTGACAGTCTGGTAAATAATTTGGTGAAGCGTGGCAAAATGGTACGTGGAAGTAAGTAATACCTTACACATGTTGGAAGGGCAAAGGCGACAAGCATGAGGAGACAAAGTTGAATCATGAAATGGAGTGATACAAAGGCGTCCCTCACTGTCTACAAAAGCTGGATTTGTATAGACCTGGGAAAAGCACCCTAATACACCATGGTGTTCCAAAATAGTATGAATATAAAACAGATTTGCGTCACTAATTACCCTCAAGTCACACCTGCAAATTAAATGTTACAGTAAAAAAAAAAAAGTTGAAATGAACGTTAGCATTGATTCAAAGTGATGAAAAGGAGAAAATTAATTACCCAAGAGCGTGAGCAGATTTGATAGCGGAAATGATGTTTGGATGCAATGAAGCCCTTTTGAGGCATTCTGCAATGTCGTTGGTGCTAATCCGTTGAGAATGGAGCTCCCCCATCATTCTGTCCTATCAATCAGATTCAAAGAAATTGAAGTTTCAAACACTCCAAACATGCAATTGAATTTTGATTTAATGGAAAACCAAACCAGACCTAACGTACCATGAGAGAGGTCCAAGGCATGGTGGAGCGAAGTTGGTTGAAAAGGGGTGTGAGACCCATTTCAGTGACCACCCATCTGTCACTGTCATCGTCGATTATTGTCCGATCGAAGTCGAAAAACACTACCACCGTCATTCCGCCACTCCACACGCCCAAACTCAGCCAGGATTTATTGGTTTTATAAAAGGGAAACTACCGGTTTACAATTTCGTATAAGCTATACTATCTACGGATTAACGAGGGAGGATATGTTTAAGGGATACTATATTGTGACAAATGATGATATATTAGCGGTTTATTTTCGTCAATTAATGATTATTATTTATTTTGAATTAATAATTAATTAATGAGTTTGATTTAAAAAATGATAATCATTGATTGGCGGAAATCAATGGTTAATAGGGGTGGCAAAAATGAGCCAACCCGTCGGGTTGGCTCGTAACCCGCACAAAACGAGCCGGGTTGGGTTGGTAAAAATGAGCTGTCAGCTCAATTTAGCCCGACCCGAGCCAACCCGAGCTCAAACGAGCCAGCTCGCGGGTTGAACGAGCCAGCTCGCGGGTTGAACGAGCCAGCTCGCGGGTTACTCTTTTTTTTTTTAAGGGTTATGTTTGTTTAACTGCCCATTTCATTGATGTCAATTGAAAGCTGAATAATAAAATTATTTCCTTCCGTCACATGCCTCCTCCTCATACTGGATTTGAATTGACTCATAAAATACTTGGTTTGTTAAAGGAATGGGGCATACAGAAGAAGATTTTTACCATTATTTTGGATAATGCATCTGCAAATGACTCTATGGTTGGTGGTTTGAGAAGCCAATTGAATATGCAAAAATTGTTGTTATATGATGGGAAATTTTTTCATGTGCGTTGTTCTGCACAATATTGAATTTGATTGTTCAAGATGGAGTAAAAGTTGCAAATAATGCCTTGTCTCGGATTAGAGAGAGTGTTAAATATATAAAAGGCTCAAAATCAAGAATGATCAAATTTAAAGAGTGCATTGAGCAAGTTGGTGGTGAGAACATTATCCATTAAGTAATCAATAGTTTTGGCAGTGTTGATAATTTTATACAGCAGAACAAACCACAAAAATTAAATTTTTTGAGCCAACCCGCGAGCCAATATTTTGAGTTAACCAACCCGCGAGCCAACACACTGGCATCATTCCGAGCTAACTCGCGAGCTTTTTTTGAGCCAAACCGCGAGCTTTTTTACGAGCCAACCCGCGAGCTGATTATCGAGCTAACCCGCGAGCCAACCCTAACCCGGCTCGGGTCGAGCCGGGTTGGATTTTCTGGCTCATTTTTTTTCGAGTCAACCCGATCCGACCCGTTTTTTTCGGGCTGAATGAGGGTTGGGCCGGGTTGGCCCGTTTTGCCAACCCTAATGGTTAAGATGTGGTCGTAACATTAGTACTAATATTATTTGGTTGTCAAAATATCCTATCCCTATTTTTATTACCAATATTTTTCCAGTACCAACTTATTACCAATTTAATCATCATTAGATCAAAGAGAGAATGCTAAAAAAATTATGAAGAGAGAGAAAATATTGATCCAATGGTGATTAGATATGTATTAAGTTGGTAGTGAAATATTTTGGTAGTGAAATATTTTGGTAGTAAGAATATCCCTCCTCTTGAATAAAATCTTGTAACAATGATCAATGTAGCACAAATTGGTGGCATTTTAACCAGTATACCAAGCAAACAATAATATGATCAAAATGCCACTGTTGATTAAGCTTTTTACCCAAATGTCATATGAGCAGTGTTATTTCCCAATATATCACGCGTGCAGGTTCGCTATAACTAGTAGCGAATTTGGTAGCCAATGATTTCGTTACACGTTACATACTTTCACAGGAAAAGTTGATTGTCACATTGTAGCGAACTTGGTAGCCAATGATTTTGTGCTATGAGGCACTATCTCATTGTCCGATCAGGATTAATGTACCAATCACAACAGAAAAAATAAAAAATTAAGGAAAATGACAATTAATTGTCATTAATGTATTAATCACAATTAATGTACCAATTACCAATCACAATTAATATATCAATTACCATTCACAATTAATTTTGATCACAAGTAATGTACCAATCACCAATCACAATTAATGTTCCAATCGCAATTAATTTTGATTGATACATTAATTGTGATTGGTGATCAGTACATTAATTGTTTGTAATACTATTGTTACAAATTCGAACGATGTTTGTGAGATATAAAATATGCCAAATGATGTGTCGTTGAGTAGATCTCGAAAAATTATGTGAAATAAAATAAAGAATATCTTATTTGGATATCCGAATTAAAAGTTATAGCTAATCCCATTGGTATGCTAATTGTGATTGATGATTAGTACATTAGTTGTGATTGGAGATTAGTACATTAATTTTGATTGGTACAATAATTAAATAGTCATTTTCTTTTGTTTTCTTTTTTTGATTGTGATTGGTACATTAATTCTGATCGGGCAACGAGATTATGCCACGTAGAGCACCAAGTTCGTTATTGGTAGCGAACTTCGTTCAGTTAGCTTTTCCTGCAAAAGTGTGCCACGTGTCATGAAATTATTGGCTAACAAGTTCGCTACCAGTAGTAGCAAACTTCGTTCAGTTAGCTTTTCCTGCAAAAGTGGTCACGTGTCACGAAATTATTGGCTAACAAGTTCGCTACCAGTAGTAGCGAACTTGGACACATGACAGTCAGCTTTTCCTGCTAAAATGTGCCACGTGTAACGAAATTATTGGCTACCAAGTTCGCTGGCACTGTAGCGAACTTGCCCGCGTGGCATATTGGGAAATAGCACTGTTCGCGTGACATTTGAGTAAAAAACTTAATGAACAGTGGCATATTTGTCACTGTTCCCTAGCGAACTCAGTTCGGTGATGTGGCATGTTTTTTGTTGTCAACTAGTTTGTTACTGAGAGTCTATGTAACACCGATACCGACACGGGACACGTGATACGACACGACACGACACTCCGACACGTTAATTTTAAAAAACGTTAGATTTCGATACGTTATGACACGTTTTGATATTAAATAATATTTTTAATTTATGTGTGTATATTATATTTAATATTCAATAATTTAACAAGAAAATGAATATAAACTTATAATATTCATAAATTTTGCAAAGAAACATAAGATATCTCAAATATTTATATTAAACTCAATACAATGATAATTGTAATCCAACGAATTTAATAGTTGAAACTAAAAACTCCACGCAACGCAATCTTTAAATCTTTTTTTTGAATTTCTATAATGCATGTTGAAGTGTCGAGGAGTGTCCGAGAGTGTCAGACACGACACGTCAGGGTTTTTAAAGTATCGGTGTTTCATAGCTGAGAGTATTGAGTGAGTTGACAATTAATACCTCTATGCTCTAACAAAAATAAAACATGTGGCAGTGTCACAGAAGTCCTCTAGGGGTAATAGTGAACTAAGTAAAATTAGCCATCAAAATGTGTGTGAGACACATATTTCGACGGTTTTTACTATTACCCCTAGCGAGCTTCTATGACACTACCACATGTTCTACTTTTGTTAGAGCAGAGAAGTATTAATTGTCACCTAGTTCGCTACACCCAATAGCAAACTAGTTGCACACCATAAACACGACACATCAGCAAATCGAGTTAGCGAACTCGGACACGTGACATTTGAGCAAATATTACTGTTCGCGTGGCATACTGATAAAAAAATGATCGATGTGTGGTATATTGGTCATTGTTACTAAAATCTTTTAGTTTATAGTTTGTAAAAATTTTTTTTATCAATATAATCAATTTCTTTAAATTGAGGTTTATTGTGCCAATAAAAGGGTTTGGTTCATATCCAACAAGAATATGGATTCAAATTTTGCTAGTCCATGTGAGAATTTTATTAGTGGGTGTTATGTAATTTTTTTCCAAAAATTCTTAAAAAAATTGGAGAGTCTTCCACTAGTGAGATTTCAATATCTAACTCTAATTAAACTTTAAACTTAAAAAAAAAACAGAGATTTATTGTTTGTTATTTTGTAGGAGATAGATTTTATCGTGTGTTCATTATTATTTTTATTTTATTTTCTCTTGCACGAAACATGCATTCGACACATTTTTTTGCAAAAGAGATAATTTTATCTCTTAAATATTAAACACTTTAAAAAGTTTAAAAAAAACTTCATTTTTTTTGAAATTCTCTCACACATCCAATTAAAAGTAAAAGCGGGGTATAATAAATTAAAAACACTCATGATTAATTTGTGGGACAGTTATATTTATCATCATTTTAGATTTACTACTTTACAATCACTCTAATTATTGTTTGATCAATTTAAAATTACTGGATAAAGAAGACAAAAATAATAACGACTATTGATTTCAATCTGACAATGATCAAATAGGTCGTAAGAGTATTAGCCTAAAATAATATTAAGTGTAACTTTCTCCTTAACTTATTTCAAGATTTAAAAAAATAATTAAATAGTTTTGAGAAATTATTTTTTAAAAAACTAATTATGATTATTTTGTTAAAATATTTTGATTCTCAAACATGCATTAAAAATAATTCTTCAATCATTTCATAAGCTTTTAAAATTATCTTTAATTAATCTCACATATATAAGATAATTATTGAATTTTGTACCAAAAAGTTAAAATATAAGAAATAAAAAAATAAAAAAATACCTAATACGTTAAGTTATACGATTAAATCCGTTATAGTTGGTTTACCAAAAAAAATCCATTACAGTGTAGTGAATTATTCAATATGACATTCTGAGAAAATTTATTATGTGACAGTTTGATAAATATTTTGACCAAGCATCACAAGATAGTCATTGTGCCAAGTTTAATCCCCCTCCCCTAAATATACAAATATCGCTCTGATAAATCTTACAAATTTAATCACTTTTAAATGAAAATTCCGAGTTTGACAATAAGTCGAGAGCATCACGTATGTAGTGTGTAATGCTATTGTGGGTTCCGTGTCGCTCTCAATAACTTTAAGTACAAAAGGGGCATAAGGTAAGCAGCTTAAATCATGATAATAATTTCACAAAAAACAAAAACAAGAGATTGTTAATAAAAAATTGTGTCATGACTAGAAACCAATGGGTAGAATAGAAAACATCTCGGTAAGAATGTCATTGCCAAATCTCCACCTATAAAAGCAATTGACTTTTGTAGTGATTAGTCACATTAATTGACAAAAACCATTCAACTGAAAATTAAATAAAATACACATTTTTTTTTGATAACAATAAAATACACATTTTCCTCAAATGTTTTTAGGATATCCGATTGATATTTTTTTTTTGGAATTCTATCTAGTTAAAATATTGTTTATGGGATTGATATGCAAAATCATGATATAATTAGGAAATTGTATAATTTTGAAATTTAATAAGGATAAAAAGGGAAAAAATGTTTGAATATCTATATATAAAAAATTTAAATCATTTTAGGGAAAAAATGTTTATCTATATATAATCTAATATTAAGATTGTATCTTAAAATAATTTAAATCATTTTAGATGATTTCTTAGAAATATTTTTTTTTTCAATTTTCTTTTCTTTTCTTATTCTAAGGTATTTTATTTAGTATAAATAAAATTTGACATCACATCACATTATATTAATATACAATATTATTCTATGCATATTTTTTTTTGTAAGCTATTTATTATTCTATTTATCACTCATTCATCTATATCTAAATTCCCATAATTTTATGTAAATAATCAATACAATTTATATATGTATATTTAATCAATTAGAATTTGTTAAGAGAATTGAAATTAAAATGGATCAGAATTTTTTTTGGTAAACAATTATATATATGTAAGTAAATCTTTAACAACTTGCTCTGGCTATATAAATTTGAATTTATATTCAATCAGCTTGATGTCATAATTTATGCTTGATTTTTTATAAAAATTTATTAAATATAAACAATATATTTTACCACTTATAAAATCCCAATCTGCATTTATATTGTACCACGCGAAACAATTTGTTTGATTTTGTTTATCATGACCCATATGTTTAAGGGTTTATTTTTTCGAAAGTTACTTTAGATAATTTTATCTAATGTTCATCGAAATGATGTCATTTTGAGACGAAAATCATGGTATTTTTATAATTTTAATTTATTTCAGGGTTATAATAATTTTAGCATTCTAATATTTTAATTTTTCAACCCCGAAACGACGTCGTTTCGATGAAAATTATACAAAGTTGTCTAAAATAATATTAGATATTTTTTTCCCATGTTCTAATAAGCAAAACATTCTCGATGATTTTGTATTATATATAATTTGAGTAAAGTAAACATTGTTATGAAAAGAGACCTATACATCGAACAAACACTGGGAACATATTCTGTAAAGCAAATGCAAATATTTGATCATGATTTCTTTCAATTTATTTAGTATTAAGGTTTGGTAAAGATGCGAAAAGAATATTGGTAAATGAATGAATAATACAGAGAGAAATGGAAGAGCGGAAAGCAATATGATTAGGAAGGCATGAATCATGATTAATGATTGGAGTCAAATGAAAGGCAAGCAACCTACCATTTTTTAACTTCTAAGGTCCCTCTTCATACTCACACGTGTCCATGTCCTCAAACGTGAGTAATTACAGAAACTACAAAACAAGGTAATGGAAATGAATTAAAAAAAAAAAAGTGGGGCCTTTTGAATGGAGCATCCAATGACAGGTGTGCACGCACGCACAATAGAGTTTTGAGTCAAAGGAGAAAGAAATCATCGGGGGCCAGCCTGCCCGGCCAATCATTATAGTTATAATTTTTTTTTATAATCATATTTTAATATTTGATTTCGGTTAATTAATGATTATCATTTATTGTAATTAATAATTAATTAATAAGTTTAATTTGTAAAAATTATAATTATTGATTAGCAGAAATCAATGATTTTAAGATATAAATATAAGAGGTCATAAACAAAATGTTGTAAGTATAATTTTCTTTTTTTTTTTCTTATTCCACTATTATGAGCAGAACGGTGTCGTATTTGGAGACATGTAGTGAGAGAGGAACGACGTCGTTGAAGATGGGGGGCGCGGTTAAAAAAATAAAATAAAAAATAACAGAGGTCTTAGGTTGGTTTAATGCAGTTGGTACGGAAAGGAAGCGTCGGTGATGGTTAACCGCAGGTTAAAAATCCGAAGAGAATATACCAAAAAATAAAAATGGGAATACAACCGAAGGTTTTGTTTCGGTGAGAGATTCAAATCCTGTCTCAAATGAGTTATTGGAAGGGAGCCGTATCCCAAGGACTCCTTAAGGGAAATATTTAATATGTTTCAGGACCATTAAATTTTTTGATGTTCTCTTTCATAACATTATTTTTTTCTTTTCTTTTTTACCTCATTATTTTTTCATTTTTCTAATTTTACCATCTTCTTCTGTATACCAAGGGACCACCTAAAAATAGTGGTCCCAAGGTCACTTAAAATAACCTCCTCCTAGGGAGTTTGAATGGATACCTCCGGATTATAAAAAAAATAAAAAAATCCGAAGAGAAAGAGAGAGTGTAGAGAGAAAGAATCATACGAATTAACATCACTGGCTTCGTATATAAGGCATAGGAGAACGAGGTCTATATTTCTTGAACCAGCTCAGAAAACACACACAGAGAGAGAAAGAGAGAGAGAGCGACACACACACACACAAAAACAAGAGAGAGAAACAAAGCGAATTGGTGGGTGGAGCCTTCTTTGGAGTTCAGAGAGGGGCTTCCATATACATGGCAGAATCCAATGATTCCGTTTCAGTCGACATGGAGAAGATCTACCTCGGTGGAAAGGTTCCACTTTCACCATTTCATTGATCTTTATTTATTTTTTTATTTTTTTTGTGTGTGTGGGTTTAAAGGTTGAAACTTTTTTTTTTTTGGTTGTTTGTTTTGTTGGAAATGGATCAATTTCATGTGTTTCTCAATTGGGTTTTTTTTTTTTTTGGGATTAATGGGTAGCAAATTTGTCTTTTCTTTTTCTTTTATTAATTCTTGCTGCCCTCATTTTTTTTTTCAACCTCTTTTGAGAACATGGTGTTATGCTGCATTTTCAATTTTTGGATTATGCTATTGCTGAATGAAGGAAATATGTGGTGAAGTCAACACATTATATCAATGGGATTTAACCGTAGCTTGTTGTTCTTTCTGCATAACGGAGTATTTGATTGGGAAAGTGTTTTGCTGTTGGGATCTAATTGGGCAATAGAAAATGACAAGAAGCGTTTATTACTTTCTTGTATTGACTCTGAAAATTTCATGGGGTTGGCTTCCTTTTTTTTTAATCCCTTTTGTTTTGTTTCTTTGTGTTCTTTCTTGGAATGTATATATCTTATTTTCTGAAGATTTGAACATGGCAAATAGCGGATCTGCGCATTCCTTATTTGCCACATATTCTTTTGCACTTTCCATCCTCCATTTGTGAAGCTATTAGTTTTTTCAATATTTGGTCCTCGTTATCCTTCTGGATTTTCATTTGGTTGTTGTTTTGAAATTTCAGTGATCTCATCTTTCGTTTAAAGAAGGGCCGGCTAAAGCTGTTTTGCAGGCATCCTATACAGTTTCTCTTAGACTTTGTTAGTATACCGAAATGGTCATTTATGGATTTATTGATTTTGATTTTGATTTTGATTTTATTTTTTTTGGGTGAGGGGTTGTGGGATGTTTTTTACCTTTGCGGTATCCGATGCGATTTGGTTGATGTAGGAAGCTCTGTTTGTTTTCCTTTTCCTTTATAAGTTATACGCATGATAGTTATTGGATGAGTTAAAGTCATTCTTATCCTTTTAAAAGCCTAAGATACTATCCTCTTTTTCGCTGTCTTCACCCTATTTTCTTGCTGGAGCATGCAATGATTGGAATCTGGAATGACTTATTTCACTTATCTTTTTCGATAGTGATGTTAATGTGCTGTTGCTTGTTAGTTTGGGTTGTGCAATAAAAGAGAAAGGGCACATGGGGATCATGGGAAACCCTGTTAGGGAACAAATAGCTTGGAAAAGTTTGACTTATGAGTCTTAACATTACTAAAATGGAGTACATACAAAACAAAGGATATCCTTTTCTTTGGGGGAAGGTTGTTTTCATTACTAAAAGTTCCAACTTCAATTTTGGGTTTTTTTTTTTTTTTTTTCTCCTGTGTGGTTTTTGTCTGTGTTTAGGCTACATTCATTTTGGATTTACCATTTCAGGAGCATCATATTCGAACTGGTTGTGGTTCTGTGTCTGTCATAGTCTATGGAGATCATGACAAACCAGCTCTGATCACTTATCCAGATTTAGCGCTAAATTGTAAGTGCAGTCTATTTATTTATTTTTATCTCATTCAGTCATTCCACTTGTTTAAAATGTCAAGATTCTGAATTCTTTTTACCTTTTGTTCTGGAATTTGTGTCTCAGTTCCTTCTTAGATTACATTAGTGATTGTATGTTTGAACCCTGTTCTTTTAATTTAACCTGGAAATATGAGTTAATAATTTACCTGTGTATTGGGGCAGATATGTCATGTTTCCAAGGATTATTTTTCTGTCCAGAGGCAGCTTCTTTGCTACTTCACAACTTTTGTATATATCATATCAGTCCTCCAGGACATGAGGTCAGTAAGTCGATCGATTTGAGTGCAGTTTTTTTTTTTTTTTTTTGCGCATTTAAAACTGTATTATTACTCACATAGTTTCTCCTCTGGAACTTCCATAAGAGTTCTTGCAGTTGGGAGCTGCTGCAATTTGTCCTGATGATCCTGTCCCTTCCATTGAAGACTTAGCAGATCAAATAGTTGAGATCTTAAACTATTTTGGGTAATTACTAGATAATTATAGTGTTGGTTTTTCTGGGGGATGGTTAGCTTTCATTGTTTAGAACTCTTATTTATTTGAACAAAGCCCATATTTCTTGCTTTGCTTCTCTTATCAATGACCCAAAATTCAGGAATTGGGATTAGGACAATGACATTGTTTTGAGGGAAAATCCAATGTTTTTGCTATATTGGCTAATGGCATGAACTATTTCCTTGTTCAGGCTTGGTGCAGTGATGTGTATGGGAGTAACAGCCGGTGCTTATATCCTTACTCTTTTTGCAGTATGTACCCTTTTAACTTCGAAGGAAAAAAGAAAGAAAGAAAAAACTGCGCTATTTAGTTAATGCTTTGTAGTTTTAATATGAAGTCAATTTTTTATTAATTTTTTCTTCCTTGGTGTGTTCTTACAGATGAAATATAGGGAGCGTGTTCTTGGTTTAATACTTGTATCTCCCTTATGTAAAGCACCTTCTTGGACTGAATGGTTTTATAACAAGGTTCCTTTCAAGTCCTTGCAGATTGGTCCATTTATGAATTATCTGATCCGATAACATTGCCTAAAACTACTTGTTAATTTTTAGGTGATGTCAAATTTGTTATATTTCTACGGCATGTGTGGCTTGCTGAAGGAGTGTTTGCTTCAACGGTACTTCAGCAAGGTACTGTAATAACGCAAGGATCTTAGCCCTGCTGCATTCCCTCGTTTATTTCATATGTTGAGTTTTCTTGGTCAACTTTAACAGGAAGTTCGTGGTAATGTTGAAGTCCAAGAATCGGAGATAGTTCAAGCTTGCAGAAAAGTCAGTGCTAAGCTAATTTAGTTACTTCTCCCTGTACAGCTCTATTGCTGGAACGTGATCATTATTCCTTTTCCCACTCTTTGTTTGGTATATTCACCTTGCTTTGCATTGGTTCTTTGTCATGTTTCTTTTCCAGTTGCTGGATGAGAGAAAGAGAACAAATGTCTTCCGGTTTCTTCACGCGATTAATGAGTAAAATCTGCTACATATTTGCTTAACCATTTTTAATTTTATGTGCGTGCGCGCGCACGTGTGTGTAATCTTCTATTAGTTTGTGAATTGTCAAATTCATGTGCTACAACTTTGTTTTGCAACTTGCAGGAGGCCTGATATTACAGAAGGACTGAACAGATTAAAATGTCGTACACTTATTTTTGTCGGGGACAGTTCTCCTTTTCATTCTGAGGCTCTCCACATGACTTCAAAACTTGATAGGAGATTTAGTGCGTTGGTTGAGGTATGTAGCACCAGAGTATGTCCAAGTGTTATATACGCATGTAACAAGAAAACATAGCTAAAAGGCTTCTGAGATTGTATTTAAGGGTTGCTCTGCCCTAATATATGTTGCACTCCTCATGATCAACGTCCATAATTTTTGAAATGTGATTGTAAATTATAGATGTATGTAGTAGGCAGATTATACTAAGGGGCATGCACTGATTCTGGTAACATGTCCAGAAGCTTTGTTGTGAAATCAATATAGTTGATTGGGGCATTGACAAACGTACAACAACTAGTATTGAGAGTGGGTTATGATTTTGCAGGTCCAGGCTTGTGGATCAATGGTTACAGAGGAACAGCCACATGCAATGCTGATACCTTTGGAGTACTTTTTCATGGGTTATGGGCTGTACAGGCCATGTCTATTCAGTGATAGCCCAAGGAGCCCGCTTAGCCCATCTTGCATCTCTCCGGAGCTCCTTTCTCCAGAAAACATGGGTTTGAAGCTAAAGCCCATAAAGACCCGTGTTTCATTGCAAGTTTGATGTCAGAAAAGGACTTTACTTTTGTAATTGAAATTGAAAGCAAATTTTTTATTTATTTATTTCTTTTCTTCAAATTTTTTTATTGTTTAAGAGAGAGGAGGGATAGACAAGAGGTTGGATAGACTTGGAGGGGTTGTAAATAGAAGAAAGGAGAATGAAGAGAATACGTGAAATATATATAAAATATAGGGAGGAGAGTTGCCTTTATTCATTTATAGTGTGACTGCAATAAAGGAATCATTGAGCTGTATTTGTAAATTCCAGGTGGACTCTACATTTATTTATGACGACAACCAATAAATAACCCCTTGGTTTTTTTTATGACACGTTTCCCATAACTGTGGAATCTTTCTTTCCTCTATTTCTCAGATGTTTCTCTAACGTGTACGGAAATCCATACGTGATCCTCTCACTTCTTTTTCAGCCTTTGTACCTGACTGGATCAGATTTTTTATTTGATGGAGGTTTTTATTGCTTTGACAAATTTTCTTTCTGTTGTCCTTTTACATGGATGGGTAAAAGTGGATATGAGAAAAAATAACAGAGATAAAAAGGAAAAGAAAAACTGATGTCGTGAGAGAGAACATCAAATTATTGGGTGGTCCTGGACGATAACAGATATTTGCTTGATGGAGGAATAAATTTTGGTGCACTGAAATCAAAGGGTGTAGGAAGATTGTAATTTTCATGTTAAATGAGAATTATAAAACCAAAATTAATGACGGCACCACCCAACCCAAGTGGCCAAACCAAAACGTATAATTCAGTAAAGCCTCATTCTTGTTCATTATTCTGTGTGAGGTGTGAGGGCTTATTATCAATTATCATTTAAACATAGGGTTTTATAAGTTATGTTTGGGATAAATTAATTGTGTTATGTTACCACCCAACCCAAGTGGCCAAACCAAAACGTATACTTCAGTAAAGCCCCATTCTTGTTGTGTAATCTGTATGTGGGGTGAGAGATTATTAGCAATCACCATTTAAACATAATGTGGAATATTATACCACTACGGATCAAGAAATTATGAACGTTAATCTTGAATTTCCTCATACTTTGGTCGTTGATATTAAGATATTACTTTAGTTATGAAAAGTAATACCAAAATTAAATTAATGTTAGGAAGTATTAATTTGATATCAATCTTCAAATTGATGTTACTTAAATAATTGGAGAGTGAAATAAAAGTACTATTTTCGTTCTAGTTATTAAAAACCATAGTTGATTAATGTAGTCTTACCTACAAAATTATTGATAAGGCTCTTCTAAAACAAATAAAAATCTCAACCATACTTTGGTATTTTCTCTAAAAAAGATTGCACAAAAGAGACTGAAGATAATGAAGGCATTGTTCTACTTTACAGTATTCATCACTCGTCGTTTTAGCTTTGTTGCCACTCTCACATTGCTCCAAGAAAAACTCATGGAAAGGAAGACATTCCTTACATCAGGTGCAAGTGTCAGAGAAACTTACCAAACACTTGTATCACCAAGTTCTCACTTTCAAAAAAGGTATTTTATGCATCCGGGTTTCTCTCAAATGCTTCATTATTCCTGTTTGAGAAATGAGTTGCCTCCGATTTTATAGTTTACACTAGAATGTTGTGCGTGTTAGATCTCAGAATACGAGATCATTGAGATAGCTGAAACATTCTTAATATGAAAAAGGCAGAATTAGACTCGAAGATAGGTTGGAAGTGACACAACCCAACATCTTTTTTGATATGATGTTGTTCATAAATTTTTTGTTATAAGTTTATATTGCTATGTTTATTTTCCCCTTATTTGCAACTTGTGGTTTCTTAGCATTTGCTCTTGATTTTGAATGGTTTAATGGTTAAAAGAGAGAGTGTTGGTTACATTGACTTAATAGGTAGATATTATTTTTAGAAATTTCTACGATACTACTGTCTTACCCATTTTTCCATACATCCCTCCAATACAAATTAAACACATGCTAATTGATGACATGGAAAAGAAAAAAAATATATTAAAAGTGTCATTACTACTGCTGTACCAAAGATGAGGTTTTTGACAAGGCTATGAAGGCCAATGTAATTCTGAATGCAAGACAATAGAGCCGGCTTGTCAATAGTTATGACAATTTTTCTGCCTTCCACTACATGCTTTGGTTTGTCACCAATGATTACACCTTTTTATTTGGTTCCGAGATTGAAAAGTTATAACTGAGTGATAGCAGAAAAATAGGAGTTGTTCTTTAAAAATAGTTAACATGTCATATGCTTATACAAACATGTTTCATTGTAATGTATTGATTGGTTTTCTGCTCTCTGTATTTTTTGAAGGGCCTTTTACTAAAGGGATGAATTAACAAATATTCAGTTGTTCATGTATAAGGTTGGATGTATATTAGCCAAACGATAATGAAATTTATGATCCTCCACTGGGGGAATGTATTTTATAGACTCAATAATTTGTAGTGTAAGTACAGGTATTTTCCAATTATTTTTGCAATTAACAATTTTATCTTTATCGGCACAGACCAGTATTTTTTTAAATGTTCAAGAGACAATGAAGGATCAATATTTGATTGCTAGGCTGATTGGGATCAATCACATCATTTTTAAGCACTTCTAATTTGAGCACTTGCACCTCGACAACTAAGATAGAAACAATTGTCAGATAAAACATTAACTATAGTCCAGTTTTGTTGTAAAGCGTTTATGTCTTGTGAGTTGTGACTATTTTAAGGATTTGTCTCTTTTGTTTTTTGTTTTCTTTTGGAAATTTAGAGTATATGACTCCAATGAAGATTTGAAAAGGAGTGGGGTAGTTAGAGAAAACATATATTGAAAACGAGTATATCAGACTTGTATCTATATGCCTCCAAATGTTTCCTTCTAACTTATGATGGAAATCGACTTGGAATAATCATCAAATATTCTCTTCCTGAAACTTTAATATATTATGTGATCTGTCATCATATACTACTAGTTATTATATTCACAATCAGTATATAGAGACATCAACCCTTGATTTCCTGGATTTATATGTGCCTCTTATGTCCTGTATATGTATATAAAGATTCTTCACAGATTGATACCCTCTTGAGCTAACGTTAACATGTCAAAATATTGTCATTTCACTGTCACAGAGTGTCATGGAAACAACTCTGTTTAAAGCTTGAACTATTGATTGCACATAAATAATTTTTTTTATATTTCTTGAAATGTTCTTTGGCGCAGGAATTTTTTAGGCATAGATGTGTATATATTACTCAGGCTAATTTTTTTTTTACTTTGAATTGTTTCAGTTATATTCCTTCAGACTAAATTGATCATCTTAAAAGTTGCAAATACCAATTAATCCTTCTCCTTATGACATTATCAACAGCTTAAGGGCATGAATAAGAATTTTATTTTCTATAATCTTTATGGGACTCATGATATAACAATCAAGCGGCGAACCATTCACTCATTCTGCATGAGTAACGTTTCTCATGCATAATTAATAAGCACCTGCGGTATCAAAAGCATGATACAATGCAATTTTAGCATCAACGTGTATTTTAAATTCAAAAGCATATTTTATGATGTACAATATATCATAAAACATTGTTGATTAAAAATAGAACATATTGATCATTGGAGCAAGTAACCAACTTTAGCTTTTTTTAAGGAATCCAGACGGATATAGCATGTAGCATTTTTAATTCATGTGAATAGTTAAGGCTTAAGGCTAACAAAATTATTTAAGCAAGCAAGACATGGAGCAGGCTTCAACCAAATGTGATGATCTCTTTCCTTTGTCTTTTATGGATTTGGAGTCCTAAGACATGTCCACTTGTCGGTGAAACAAGTTCAGTTGTCTACAAAGAGGAACATAGGAAGGGGAATACATCCTTTGTCTTTTATGGATTTGGAAAACCAAGCTAGTCCAACACTAATAAGTAAATTCAATATTATCTCTCAACCCAAAATTTTAAACACTACTAAGTAAATTCAATATTATCTCTCAACCCAAAATTTTAAAACATGGATTCATGAGTGTTATCACTTAGATATACTTCGTTTAACCTATTACTAAGGGATTTCATCTCATTTGAATATTGCAACAAAAATATTTGTCATTATACTTAATTATTTGTTATTTTAAAAAACTTAAAGGAGGGAAAGGGGCTTTGTTTGATTCCCACATTTCATCTTTGGAAGGAGTTTAATTATTTTTATCTCTGACCCACTTCGCACTTCAAATTGATCTCATAATCAGCTCAAAGAGTCAAGGTTGTGGAGACATGAGGGAAGCCAACTCGTCTCAAAGAGATAACTAGGATTTGTTAACACCCAAAAAAACTAAAAAATATTAATTATATTTTTTTATTTTTAAAATATCTTTATCAAATAAAGTGACAGAAAATATTGATGAAGTAATAATATTTTGACAAAAATAATTTATAAAAAAAATAAAATAAAACTATTTGATAAATTTCTTGAGTTTTGTGCAATTCAAAGTGGTGTAAATTGCAACATTTACTGAAACCATGAACTTGTGTAGTTGATTCTGATTCGGATTTAAGGATAGAAGCTGGCTGCAAGAGTTCAGTTGCTACAAAACGAAACGAAACTCGATGACTTTACGCAGGACGTCGCATGATGAAAGGTACAACAAGTAATTTAAAGAGTGGCTCTCTTTAAATTTTATGATATCCGCTTTAGTTACTAGTTAATAAAATATAATCTTTTCAAAATAGTACATTTATAAAATTTATAATAAGATTCACATTAGTCATTTAAAAGGACTAAAATGGATTCACCTTAAATTTCTTAGGAATCACGAATAACTTTTTTGAGGTAAAATGTGTATCATTCTAAAGGATGTAAAGTTCTGTCATTTTAAGAGAGATAAAGAGATAGATAAAGAAGAAGAAAGAGTTGACAAAAAGAAAGTGTGGATCCCACTTCTTTATGAGAATGAAAAAATATAAATTATATTATTTAAAAAGATAAATATTTTCCCCAAATTTTTAACTTTATATTCTGTGAATAGAGGTTACAAGTACTAGTGCTCAGATGCTGTTTTGGCGGAGGTTATTTAAAGAGATTTGGACATTTTGATTACGGAGAAGGATATTTATTTTTAACTTTACCTTCTGTGCGGCATAGAGGTTAACATTTTGGCGGTGTCCTTAACATTTTGCTTATGGTCTTACTCTACGCACGTGAGGTGAGACGAATGACAATTTAGGAAAGGACGAGGCTTATGTAATAATAATAGAAGGGAAGAGTGTTTATCCTTTAAAATGACACAACTTATATCTTTTCACTCTCACAAAGATATGGATCTATACTTTTATTTTTTTTGTCAACTCTCTCTCATCTTTTATCTATCTCTTTCTCTCTCTTAAAATGACACGACTTTACATCCTTTAAAATGACACACACTTTCCCCCGTAATAAAATTTATATTCATTCTTGATCATGATTAGTTTGTTTTTAATGACTCATATATAATTAAAGAATTAAAGTCACATGGGATCAACCACCAATAATGTGAATATAACTTATATCTATTTAAAATAATCCTGATCCATTTTGAAAGGAGACAGATTATTTTTATACCAATATTAAAATTAAAAATCTTACACTTATTTTTTGTTATTAATTTACTGGTATCCAATAATATTCATAATTAAAATTGGATTCGGACAACCGAATTGGACCAAAAATATAATATTTCTGTAGACAACCTGATGAAATATGAAAAAGAAGCTACACGGAGTTGCTTAATTTGAAATGCCTCAACTATTGATATATTGTTTATCAGTTTTTCAGTGATGATTGAATATTGTTGAAAGTTAACTCTGAAATAATAAGATGTGCTCAAGATTTTCATTTAAAATTTATTCTTTTTATCGTTTTGTAAGTTATATTTTAAATTCTTTTGATTTTTAATTAATAAATAAGTTCATATATTAAATACTTAAAACATTTTAGTATATTTAAATAATTAAACTTTAATTACATATAATTAATAATAAAGTTAGATTATCTTTATTATTTAAAAATAAATTCGAGTATATTTTTTCTTTATCATAGTTTTTATTGAAATTAACAATCATAAGTTGCTAAATAGCTAATCTTGAAGAATTAGGCTCTGATTTAATGTGCATGTGCATGTATGTGTTTGATGATTTAGGCTTTGATTTATGTGCTGGTGTGCGTTTGGAGAAATAATATATATTTTCATATCTCGTTTAACGTGATCAAGTTATATAAAATAATTTCAGTTGTTTATAAACAAAATTACAGTAATAAAAAGAAGACGAAGAAAATATGAAAAAATAATAATAACTACTTGATTTATCTATAAACAGATGAGATTATCTTACAGAATGTGATCGCGTGGAATGAGACGTGAGATAATATAGGGTTAATATTTCCTTGATTGTCTTTATTGCAACTTGTTGAAATAATAGTACAAGCAAGTTGATACAAAAACAAGTGATGCAAATTGCGAAATCATAGACATGGAAGCCTCTACTTCATCTAAATTCAAAGACAAAGCCACATTATCAACAACTACATCTACTACTCCACTTGATCTTTTGGTCAATGCTGCCGTCCCTATGAAAACAAAAAATAAATAAAAATGTAAACATTGTGTTTTACTGTTTACGACAGATATACTCAGTAAAGTAAAATACATAAATCTTACCTAAAGGCATGATCTTATTCCAGATATATATTTATATGGGGTAAAACATCTCTCCGGCAACTTGAGATAAATTTATTTCTGGTCACCCCAAAACTATATCGTTTTATTTATTTATTTTCTTATATTAAATGATTCACCTTTGAATGGTTATGATTCCCTTTTTCTCTCTCTTCTTTTATCACTATTGATCCATCTTTGTACGGTTATGATTTAGTAGCTGGAGATACAATTATCTTCGGCAGCTTAAGAAATGATAAGCCCTATATATATATATGGTAAAATCATTTCTGCAGTCGCTTTACGTACAACAACGACATGTGTATGGATATTGATTCCCCGCATTTAATACTTTCATCCTTTGTATGATTATGATTACTCGTATTTAATGTTTTCAAGTATATATATGTCAAGCATTTGATTGCTGCCAAAATGTAAACATATATATATATATATATATATATATATATATATATATATATATATATATATATATATATATATATATAAAATTAAAGCAGATGTACAGTGACTGCATATAAGGATTGATGCGATCAAAAAATTATAATTATGTACAATGGATAGTACATAATTATAATATTAAAGTTATTTTTTTCAGAAATATAATTATGTACTACGAGTAATACATATTTATAATATTACAGCTATTTCTTATCAGTAACTTTTTAGAGGCTTGTCTGGTGACATAGGAGAAAAAAATAATTTTAATATTATAACTATATACTACCTTTAGTACATAATTATAATTATTTGACTGTATCAAACCTTATATAGTGTAACATTATACATCATTTTTCCTATATATATAAGGTTGGCAAAACAGGCTAACTAACTCAACCCGACCCAACTCGTGTTCAACCTGAAAAAAAATGAGCTGGGTTAGGATTGACTCGGAAAAATAAACTAGTCAGAAAATCCAACCCAACTCAATCTGAGCTGGGTGTTCGGGTTGGCTCGAAAAAATAAAATTTCATTGGCTCGTGGGTTGGCCTCTCCGTCGCCTTTCTTCCTCTGTGATACCTAGTAATTATCGCAACATACTGCAAATGAAATGAAGAGTAAGCATAGTTTGTGACTATAATAAGAAAAGCACCGAGAGTTGCACTTTTAGAAGCAACCACTAAGCGTAGTTATCAATAACTATCACAAAGCAGCTTGTATCCATTCACCATCGCGACCGCTATCCTTCAGAGAGAAAAATCTCCTATTTACCCACCCTGTTTTGTGGGATACTGAAGCCATCTTTGGGAGTTATGTTTGCGATTTCCCCTTATTTTACATCAAAAGCCCTACATGTTTCTGATTCAAGACTAAACACACCTTTCATTCACCCAAAACCCTAAATTTTTACATGCTAGTAATCGACAGCAGTACGCGACGCAAACATATTTTGGGTTGTCGGTGACGGTGAGCATAGATGGAAGTCAAGTGGGGTGGTGGACGCTGGAGGGTATTTTGGTTTGGGTCTTTGGGATTTTAGGGTTCAGTTTCTCATTTTATTTTCTTTGTTTCATTAATTTTTATTCTTTTTTATTTAAAAAAATAACTTGCGAGCCAACTCGTTTGACCCGCAGGTTGGCTCGATTTTTTTTCAAGCTGAAATGAGTCGGGCTGACTCGAGTTATTAGCTCATTTTTTCCTAATCCCAACCCAGCTCATTTTAGCCGGGTTATGAGCAACCCGTCGGGTTCGCTCATTTTTGCCAACCATATATATATATATATATATATATATATATATATGAGGTATGATCCTTTGACAGTAGTGTCAAATTTGAGATTTGACACTTCATCTGAGAGCCGTTAGATAAAAAAAATCAACGACTCTAATTTGTAAGCATGTGACACCATTGATCTTTTTTGATCTAACGGCTCTGAGATGAGGTGTCAAATTTCAAATTTGACACTGGTGTAAAATGATCTTACCTTATATATATATATATATGGATTTACATTTCTACAGTTGTTGTACGTGCAGCGATCAAATACTTGTCTTATATATACTTGAAACATTAAATGTAGGGAATCATAACCATACAAAGAATGAAAGCATTAAATGTGGGGAATCATAACATACACCTGTCGTTATTGTACGTAAAGCGGCTGCAGAAATGATTTTACCATATATATATATATATATATATATATATATATATATATATATATATATATATATATATATATATATATATATATAGGGTTTTATAAGAGTTATGCTGTAGGAAAAGTGTTTGTGTAATGTTATAGCGATTTGTTTTGCGTGCATTAGTTTTTGTTTTTTTTTTTTTAATGCGGGCCCCACAAAAAGTTGTGTGTGTAGGAAAAAAATTTATATCATGTGAAATTATAGATGCAAATCCCATATATATATATATATATATATATATATATATATATACATGGGTCCCGCGATTCTGCCTTTACGGCCAAAAATTATTTCTACCGCAAATACATTTTTTCCTATATCCATCTGCGCCAAACATAATTTTTCTGTCATAAAGGTAGAAAGGATTTTGCTTATATGTATATATATATATGGTTTTAATGTTTCTAAAGTGAATGTAGATAAGTTATCTACATTTGCTCCCAAAATGACGTCGTTTTGGGTTGAAAAATTAAAAAATTATAATGAAAAAGATATTATAACCATGAAATAAATAATAATTACTAAAATACCTTGATTTCCGTCTCAAAATGACGTCATTTTGGACTCATTGTAGATAAGTTATCTACATTGTCTGTAGAAAAAGTGAACTATATAGTATAATTAACGGTTGTCATTTATAGTATAATTAATAATTAATTAATTAATATAACTTACTAAACTATAACCGTTGGATGGACGGAAATCAACGGCTAAGATGAGGAGTAAGACTTGTAAGTCTTACTCTAGAGTCAAATGATCTCTTCCCTATATATATATATATATATATATATATATATATATAGTTAAAATCATTTCTGTAGCCGCTTTACGTACAATAACGACAGGTGTATGGTTATGATTATCCAAATTTAATGCTTTCAAGTATTAAATGCTTTCATATGTTATGATTCCTTGCATTTAATGCTTTTAAGTATATATATGACAAGTATTTTATCCCACCCAAAATGACGTAGTTTTTAGGTGACTGCACCAATCCTTATGTGCAGTCAGATTATAAATTATTTTGCCTATATATATATATATATATATATATATATATATATATATATATATATATATTATGGGAAAAATGTTTCTGCAGTTAATGCAGAGAAGTTATATGCATTTATTCCCAAAACGACGTCATTTTGGAATTAAAATCTTAAAATTTTTTAAATATAAAAACTATTATAACCCTGAAATAAATTGAAATTATAAAAATATCATGATTTCCGTCCCAAAACAATGTCGTATTGGACTTACTGTAGATAACTTATCTGCAATAACTGCAGAAAAAATGAACCCATATATTATTACATGAGTTTATTTTTTGTCCTGTTATTGGATATAACCTTCTTTATAATTATGTACTCTCCGCATTACATAGTTACAATATTAAAGTTGTTCTTTTTTTATCTCTCTTCAGAAACTCGTCAGCTGACGTATAGATAAAAAAATAACCTTAATATTATAACTATATATTTCTCGAAGTATATAATTATAAAAAGGTGATAGGACAAAAGCTTATACCGAATCACAACATCTAATCTAGGGGTGTAAATTGGTGAGACCGGCCCACAGGGGCCTATAGCCTTACCTTTTAGGAAATTAAAATAGATTTTTTTTTTGTATAATCTGGAGGTATCCTCATTCAACCTCCTACGGTCACCTTGCCATCGGGGTATGGCCCTGTAGACTATTTCCTCATTGGAACAACAGATGTATTGGACTTCACTATCGGAGGAAAGATGAGTAAAATATGTTTAAAAGTACATAAATTAAAATAGATTTAGACTTACAAAGAAGCTTCTTTAAAAATAAGGCCATAGGTCAAATATGCAAAGTCTAGTCTTTTAGCCCGTAAGGCAAATTATTTAATTTTTAAAATGAAAAATATTTATGATATGTAATATTTATTTATTCTAAAAGTTACTGCACCTAATACTTATCATATTTTGTTATCATGAACATTATTTAAAAATATTTGTGTTCTTGTTAAAAAATATGTTTGAGGATTTTTATAATTTTGCCTTTGCTGGAAATATTGTTTAATGAATGAGACATTTTTTTTAGTTTTTTTTTTTTTGGTTGACATTTCTTTTTAGTTTAATTTGTAACTTAGTATCTAAAAGGCTTCATAAGCTATGTTAGACTTTTTTTTTTAATAATAAGTCAGGCCTGACTTTTAGATAGAGTCTTTAATAGATTAATAAGTCACTTAAATTCAATATATATTTAGGTAGCTTACGTCATGAAGTTCAAAGGCTCACCTAAATACGCCCCCAATCTAACCCATATTACATATGTATCATGTATGTGCTAGACGAAAATAGTTAGACACAATCTTTATTTTTCAAAGACTGTACACAAAAAGTATTAAATGCATTAAAAGCCCATGGCCGATGCCTGATTTCTTTAAATACAAATTTCACGTGTGTGTGAACTTTCCTTTTTCGTATTCAAACCGTGAATTCATTGTTATATAAGTCTTGTGTGAACGGAACACAAGCCATTTGTCTAATTTTTTTTTTCTCTTGAAATTCTGACGATAGTAGAAGTATTAAAACATAATAGACCGTCGTAATATATGAGTTTTGTTTTATATTTGGTATATTTTAAAAAAACACAATTGATATGAAATTTAAAAGTGCTACATTTTAAGTTTTTTTAAATGAAATTAAAGAAAATAGAATAAAAATATTTATTCTGTTATATCTGCGTGCAAAGACTTATTCACTAACATAGGGTACGGTAATTGGGTAAAGGAATTGAAATATTTAATTATAAAAATTAATCAATTATTTATTCACATATTATTAATAGTAGATTCATTTATTATTTTTATTTACTCTATTCATTTATTAATATATTTATTTATTTAGGGAGGTTAAGAATCTCAAACAAATGAAAAATAAACAATAAAACAGAGCCAAGTAGAAATTAACAAAATAATTTTATTAAATAACATCATATAATCAAATTTTGAATTAGTATTGTCCTATTAAAAATATAATTTGATATTTCATGTGATTATTATTATAATTAAATTTAATGATTATATAAGCAATTAAATATTATGATGGATTAGTCTCAGTCAAAAAACAAAATAAATATGTGAATACCGGGATAAGAAAAAAATTATTAATTGCTAGTTTTTCTAAAAAAAAAATATTTAATATAATCTTTGATTAAAGATTTTATGATTTTATTTTTGACATAGCTTTTTCATTGGTCGGTTGGTATGGAGACAAATGTTTTGTTATCAGAAAATAAACGTGAAACAAATAGCATGGTTCTCAGCCATTCAAAATGTAGTATTATCAATCATTCCGATTTAATATTTTCTCTAAAATGTAAAAACACGTGTTTACTTTTGTGTCCCTTATCTTTGACCTCTTTCTCATTCTTATCCATCTCTTACACGGTTTCAACTTTCAAGTATAACTTCAAGACTTCCAATAGTTGTTACGTGGGCGGAGAGAAAATTTGCAGTAATAATTATTTTTATTAAGATATGATTTTATACCTTGATTTTTTTTTTATTTCAGAATATCATTCCGTATTCTAATATTAATAAATTTGTTGTAATCTTTTTCATATTCAGCGATGGCATAAACAAAAAACCCTAAATTTAAAGGGTTAAAATTTGGAAAAAAATAAATATTATGTTGTAGGAAAAATTTTAGGTCTGAGGTCTATTATTTTTAAAATAAAATAAAAAGTAAAAGAATTGAGAAACCCATTTTTGTGTTTGTGTAAAAAAATTACTTATATCATCTTGACAAGAAAACATTATCCAAAAACTTTTTCCAGCGGTCACAAAAGAACATCTCATCACTCTTCTTTTTTTAAAAAAGCATCCCAACTTTAAAAGGTATGACCCAAAAAGTCAATGAACCAATAAAACTAAATCTTCAAATTCATTGGGATTTTAACTGACTAATCACATCCTATTGAATCTAAAATGCTAAACTCTTCGATCAGTTTGTGCCTGAAAGTCCACACAAAATAGATGGAAGACTTTAAATTGATAGTGCCCTTCAAAGTCAACTAAAAAGAAGGGAAATAAAAAATAAAAAAATCCAACAACCTAAAGACAAGTAGCAGATAAGGGTGAGCTCATGCCAAGATTCAATTCCACAAAAGAAGCGCTTCTGTTGTATTAAATTTGCATAATAATCTAAAATCTATGCCACACCTTCTTTACACTTTCTATTGATCAATTCAACCACTCCTTTTCTTTTTATTATTTCTTATTTTGTGTGTGTGTGCGCATATCTTCTATTAATTATGAATTGAAAATTTAAACCAAATCTTAATACCTGCCAAGTGATCCACAACGTCATTCCGTTCCAACTTGATAAGGATTGAGATATTTAAGGAAAATGTATTATATATAGCATCCAAATATTTGATCGACAAATTATTGTTATATAATTAACTATTAATTAATAATATATCTACAATTTAGTTATAAGCATTTTTACATTGGCAAAGAATTTAGACACACAAATTCTATTACTAAAATTTTCTACTACTAATTTACTACTTTTCTAATCACCACGGTTATCATTTTCTCTTTTTTTAACTAATTAATGAGTTTGATTTGAAAAATCTAACCGTTAATTGATTCAATGGTGATGATTAGATAGGTAATAAATTAGTAATAGAAAATTTTGATAACAATTCTCTCAAGAATTAAAGGGTGGGCCAAATAAACATTATTTCATTGGATAAACACAGCAAATGGATACACACACTCTCTCTTGTCTATAAAAGGAGATTAAGAGAAGCTAATGGCATTCTTATCCAACACTTATGTGATTCCCTAATTTCCATGCAATAATATCTGTTTCCTATTTCACTCATCAAAAGACTCTGTTTTTTTGTAATCCAAAACCCACTTTTCCTCTGTTATCTTATTTCCCATTCATATACCCTTCTCTACAAAATTTTTTTTAAAAAAAAGATCAGGCCAAAACTTCAGAGCTCAACGTCAACAATTCTTCATGGTTTCTCTCTCTCTCTCTCTCTCTCTCTCTGGGTTTTTGTACAATTATCCCATCCTAATCTGTAATTAATTTTCTTCTGGTTTTCTTTTGCTTTCTGATTTGCAGGCGAGTGAAACTGAGGTCAAATATGAAGAGGTATGATTAACACATATCTCTTAGTGTTTATTGGAACTTTTCTTATTCAAATTCAAAGGAAAAAAAACAGAAAAAAAAAAACAGAATCTTAGCGTAGTTATTCATTTTTATTTTGCAGGAATTCGTTTTGAATTCACGAGGCATGAAGCTTTTGGCAAGCAGATGGCTACCGGTGAATGAAACTCCAAAAGCGTTAGTCTTTCTGTGCCATGGCTATGCCATGGAATGCAGCATCACCATGAACAGTAATTAGCCTCTGCACCTTCATTTTCATTTTTGTTTCTTCCATTAAATAAATAAATATATAAAAAGTACTAATTGTGATGATATGAATAATTTGAACACAGGCACAGCAACAAGGATTGCAAAGGCGGGTTTTGCAGTATATGGTTTGGATTATGAAGGCCATGGAAAATCAGATGGGCTTCTTGGTCTTGTTATGGATTTTGATTCCGTCATCGATGATTGTTCCCACTATTTTACTATCATTTCTGGTCAGCATCTTTTCTCTCTCTCTCTCTTTTATTTCAATTTATTGCCTGCCGTTTGTTTTTTGTTTTAATTGGTTTTTTGAACACATTTTCAAACCCATGATGTGTACAACGTTAAATGTTTGATGTCATAAATAATTTGAGTTTTAATGAATTATGTTTTTTTAATAATAAACAAATACAGAAAAGGCAGAGAACAAGAAGAAGATGAGGTACTTGTTAGGTGAATCCATGGGAGGAGCTGTGGCTCTACTTTTGCACAGGAAAAAGCCAGAATACTGGGATGGAGCAATTTTGGTTGCACCCATGTGCAAGGTTTGGCTTTTTCCTTTCTCTTCTTTTGTTGTTATATAAAAATATCTTCTGCAACGTTTAATAATGTGTATCGTACGTTACATGTTGTTCTCTTTCCACCATATTTATTCTATCATTAGAAAAACAAAAATCTTGCATCGTTCTCCATGTTTATTCTTTTACTATTTGGCCATTCCGAGGATCCAGACACGTTTGGTTTCCTCTGATACACACACTCCCCCAGCAAATTCGGGGCCAATAAGATCAATAAGTAGATATTGATGGAGATTTTTCTTTTTACTTATCTCTTGCTATGCTTGCAGTCTTGCAGAAAATATATTCTTGCTTTTTATTTAAGTTAAAAGTGATTTTTAAGTTAAAATAAATTAAAAATTATTTGATGATTATATAAAATTTGTAGCTAAAAAAAACTCTCAAGTGTTTTTGGCTTTTTTTTGTTGTTGTTTGTTGCTTGTATCCTTTCTTTTTTATAAAAAAAGCTCTTTAAGTATAATATAAAAGCTTTTATAAACTATTTGACGTAACTTTACTTTGTACATAAAAAAACATAAATTAAAAGCTTGGCAACTGCATGGGAGATATAGAATGATTTTCAATTGTGTGTTTTTTTAGACATGTAACGTATTAGGTAGTGCTTATTTTTATATACTATATTTTAGTTGATTCGTTGAAGCAAGATAATTCAATGGACCCGTTTGAATATCATTGTTTGACCGATACTAATCTTTGATGTCTAGAAGGCAGATAGAGATCTGACCTTGGGGTTGAATACCTATTATAAAAGGCTCTTCAAAAATTTTTTATTATAAAAGCTTTTATAAACTGTTTGCAATAACTTCTCTCTCATAAAATACACATATTGGCAACTGCATGGGAGATATAGAATGATTCAATAATATAGACATAGTAACGTATTAGGTAGTGCTTATTTTTATATACTATATTTTAAGCAAAATTATGCAAGCAAAGTCATTTGAATAATTTTGTTTGACCGATATAATCTTTGAATAAGGGTTTTATATTTATTTGGGGTGTTACCTATTCAAAATGGGATCAATCAAGAAATTTCGATGTTAAACCGTTGCAATAGTTACTCTCTCATATTATGTCACATCTTGAAGACTTTGCCTTCAGAAAACGACTTATTAATTTTAAATATAAACTATATAATTGATAATCAATCATTTAAAGCAATAATTTGCAAGCAAAGTCATGGGAATAATTTTAATTTGATGAAATATAAATAATAAATTAGATTTATAAAAGTAATTTTTTTTATCAATGATTGATACTTAATGATTAACGCATTATTACTTTTAAAGTACCTCTTACATTTTGAATAATTTAAACCTAATCAAGAACATTTACTTCTGATAAATTGCTTGCTAACCGGATTTGTTTATGCACGTACAGCTGGTTTATTTTTTTATTTTGAACTGAGTTTAGTGAATAATTTATTTGTTGTTGCTTATTAATTTAATTATTTCTTTTGGGGAAGGTTCCATTAACAATATTTTTACAAATTATTTCAAATAACACTGTATACTCCCGGAAATGCATAGTATAACCTAGTGTGTTTCCAAAAGTATATAGTGTAGTTTATAAAAGTTTGTAAACAAAAAATTTGTAAATATAACTCTCCTCATTTCTTTTATATAAACAGTTTTTTAGTGTGCAACAAAGGAAAACACTTGTGCTGTTCTCTGAATTAGCTTTCCAAACGCAACTTAATATAAACAGTTTTGTATTAATGAAATATTGTGCAGATTGCAGACGAAATAAAACCCAACCCCATGGTGGTTGGTGTCTTAAGTGCACTCAGCAAAGTCATTCCTACATGGAAATTAGTCCCAACTGAAGATATCATTGACGTAGCCTTTAAAGTGCCTGAAGTCAGAGAACAGGTATCTACACAAACATTATTATTCCAGAATCTGATATTGTTAATTCAAATGAAGTTCTGGATCACTTTAGATTCATACACATGGGGAGATATATAGTTGCACTTTAAATATTGGTAGGTTTATCATAAAATTATAAATCCCAAAATGTCACCTTTTATGTAATAAATGGTTACTTAAAGGTGAAATTCCTTATATGTAGAGGATAATATTTTGACTAGAATTCAGCTAACACAATAAAAGAATACAAGTAATTTTCTATACCATTAATAATACTTACTAGCTTTTACAGTAAGACTGCCTAGAGTATTCCCTTCCCCAGACATTCACGAAGTGGGTATTTGAACTGGGTCGGCCCTTTATTACAGTAACTAATCAACTAAAAGCTTTATCATATTCACAGATGGGGTGTGTGTGGAAATGGTAATAGAAGATAATGTTATTATTCATGTATTGCAGATTAGAGAAAACCAATATTGCTACAAAGGGAAACCTCGCTTGAGAACAGGCTACGAACTTCTCAGGATCAGTACAGAAATTGAGCAAAAAGTACATGAGGTTTGTCAAATTTCTAATATTCTCCTCAATGCCAAACTCGTTACTAGAATTAAATGCAAAAATGTTGAACAAACTCTACTTTGGTTAGGTTTCGCTACCTTTTATGGTTATGCATGGTGAGGAAGACAAAGTGACTGATATATCAGTTAGCAAACAACTATATGAAGAGGCCTCAAGCTCAGATAAGGTGTTAAAACTGTACCCAGGAATGTGGCATGGTCTATTGTACGGAGAGCCACCAGAAAATTTGAATATTGTATTCTCGGACATTCTTGGTTGGCTAGAGGAGAGAACTCGCTATGGAAATACAAGAATAGAGAGGGAACTGAAAGAACACAACGAAGTCTTGGTAAAAAGCTAAAAAGGATTGTTAACCATTTGTTTTCTCTTGGTGATTTGTATCAAAGGATTTGTCTTTGCTTGGAGCTAAAGAAGTTGTTGGTGTTTGGTCGGATGTTGAAAAAAAAGGCACTGGAAAACAAGCGGAGGCAATAGGGCTTAATGTGCATTAGATGTGAGCTCAGAGTAGAGCTGTTAAGAGTTAGGTGGTGGTTATCTAATATCTTTTTATGTCTCTATTTTGGCTTAGACTCCAAGTTCTGAAAAATAATTTAAAGTTGAAATTAATTTATTCAGGAACTCCTGCTTTGGTTCTATTTTGACTCCATTTCTTATTTGATTAGCCTCAAAGGGTAAATAATGGTTGTATATGAGGAACATTCACTGCTTGAGTTCAGCAAATACAGAACCTTAAAGTACTCGGGCAGATTGATCTGCAATTCAGCTTCATGTAACGCCAAACGGGGCATAGGTCGAACCCCGAAGGTCAAGCAAAAGTATACAAGAGAATCTAACTTCTTTATGGTATGAATTGTTCCAAACCCTAATTAACAGACAAATCATTTCAAGATTTGTATTATGGGAGTAAAAGCATGAAATTATTGTGAACCGTAAGCACTAGCCAATCTTAAAAGCAAGGTTCATATTCTGCATCGAAATTCATTTGGCAATCATCCCAATCAATAACAAACCATGGAAAAGGCAAGAACCACAATTCAATACCAAAAACCCAAACGTCAATCATTTACCACTAATCAGGGTTGTTGATGGGTTAATGGGTCTTGGGTTTAGAAGTTTTTAGGCTATGATTAGGGAAAGACTCAAATTGGTAGAGGAGAATTAATATATTAGATCGGTTTGGATTGGATCGGTTTTCATCAACCTATCCAAAAACCGATCTAATCCAATTAAAATTTGTGATTTTTAATCGATTTTCAATTTTTCAATTTATCCAGTTATGGGATTTTCGGTTCGATTACCGCGGTTTGAATCAGAAAAAATAGAAAAAATAAAATGAAATTTCATTGATGCTGTAACTTCTAATTTTTTTTTCTAAATTATTAATTCATTCAATACAAAGACATTATACAGATAAACCATAGAAAATTCCTTTTGACGTTCGGACTTGCCAACTTATTTGCAATTGGCATTCTGCATTGACACTGTCACACATACTATAAAAAAGATCGTGGACTTGGACTTATTTGCAATTGGCACCTCATTGACACCGTCACACATACTATAAAAAAGATCCTCAATGCACGATTTTGGACTTATTTGCAACTGCAAGGTATTTTCGTTTGGTCTTTGAAATTGGAATTTTAGGTTTTAGCTTTCCTCTTTACCTTCATTAATTTTTATACTTTTATATTAAAAAAAATCATAACTCACGAGCCAACCCATTTAAATTCCAATTTTTTTATCAAACAAATTACTAACTCATTTTGCAGGAATGTGGAAAGAGAGATCATTTTAACCGGATCAAATTGGCTCATTTTTAGCAAGGCTACCACTACTGTAGCACAATCAATAAAACGCTGTATTTCTCTAAAACTTCTCTTTCATGCATTGATAAGTGACCGAAAGCAACCAGTTCAGTTTTCAGCTTTTAGCTTTGTATTTTGAACGGGACACTAAATATTGCGTTCGATTTTGAAAAATTGTTCTATTATAATCTCAATTGAATCCGGTTTTATTAAAGGGGAAATGACATGATATTAGGTCTATTTAAATTCCATGTTAAGTTATCAAACATCTCATTGAATACGACACGGTGCAGGAATGTGGAAAGAGAGATATGGGGCACGTTATCATATCCACAAAGTATGATAACAGCTAATTACGATTAATTACAACATAAATTACCAACTGAGGCTTATGGGTTTCATTTCAACAATACGGAGTACAAAAAAGTCACCGTTCAGTTCCCCCATCTTAAATTAGGTAGGACAAGAAATCGCTGCTTCCCGTATGCTTGAGAAACGCAAGCTTTCTTCACTTTGTTAGTGAACTAACTACGAGCACCAACAAAGCCCAGCACAGTTGGTAGATAGCTGAGTTTTTTAAGCATGCGGGGTTCGATTCCTGACCGTGTATGGAGAAGGCTTTGTTGGTAGAGGTTTACCCACTTAATGTGATCTCCCGCTAGTCTTCGGCTGTCGGCCGGAGGATACTTTGGGAAACCAAAAAAAAAAACTACGAGCAAACGATCAACTAGAAAAACACAGTTCCGCTATGACCTGCACGAAATACAAACCACAGTATAGAGCATTCGTCAAATCAAAATTCTAACTAATACTAAAGCAACTAGAAATGTGGTAAAGATAATAATAATAATCTCAGGACCTACATTGCAAAAGATGGAAGTAGTTTTAAGTGCAACAGTGATCCATTTAAACCACAACACTTGCTACATAGGTCGTAATCTGAAGTAAAAATATGTGCGGTCATCCATGTTCCCTCTTATTAATAAATTTACAAGATAACTATTACTGCATCTCCCTAGTTTTATTGAAAAGAATAAAAAGCATAAACAA
This sequence comes from Gastrolobium villosum, assembly GCA_032173675.1. Taxonomy (NCBI): domain Eukaryota; kingdom Viridiplantae; phylum Streptophyta; class Magnoliopsida; order Fabales; family Fabaceae; genus Gastrolobium; species Gastrolobium villosum. The sequence continues at coordinate 190,961 of JAVKPL010007866.1, read as the reverse complement.
AGCCATGAGATGCCAACAGGGAGCACCACAGCAAAGCCTGAATCAAAGTTTAAACCACATCTTTTAACTAGAGTTTTGCTACTCCTTTATAACTATCAGACCAGCGCAAATCTTTTTCCTTATTTATACATGATCCGTTGTTACGTTAGATTAGTTAATGAAGTTCTATTAGACAGATATAAAGTTGCTTCTCTAGGTATTGCTTACATTCATACTAACGACAACAGTACTAAAGACTAAACAGAAATAGAGAATCACACCTTTCAGAAGATCATTTCTCAAATAATCTTATTTCGAACTTCCTCGAGTTTCTTCAGTATCTCTCCAGGAGTTCTGTCCAATTCATCAGCAATTTTTCTCTGCAAATCCATTGGCAACGTTGGAAATTGCTCACATAGATCCCCATCAATCACATCCTACACAATAATGCAGGCCTCTCAGACATTTTCAAAACTCAATGCTATGGCTAAGAAACACTCAATGAAGAAATAAAAGAGTGAAACATCCTGTCAGTAACAGCCAGGAAAATATAATAGCAAGGATGCTCTTATCCAGCATGGATGGCAAATAGTGCTTCGTAACAACTTAACAGAAAGAACAAACAGCATAATATTGATTACGTATACCTTAACAGGAAAATAGGCAGATCTATAAGCCATGTGGTCTCTTCCACACAGAGGTGGATGATCCTGCCTCAAATGCATCTCCAAATGGGAAAAGAAATCAACATCATCTCGTGAAGTAAAAGCATGTAATGCTCCAACACTTCCCATAACCGTTCCATATACAATGCACTCTCCACCACCGGGTATCAGAGATGCCTTTTGCAAGCATGTGATCACATCACCAACATGGTATTGTACAATTTCTTCTACTTTATTGGGAGCTCCATTCAGCTTTCCTTGCTCCCACTTGATCCTCCCACCAGTAGGATCTTCTTCTATCTCATCTGAAACATCCTGTGGCAACCGCACAAAATATATATTTCCGAACTTGTCTGCACCTGCCATAGTGTCAAAATCTATGTGGTATGATGCAGTAAGCCATCTTGGAACGCAATCATCAGCAAATATGTAAAGCTGGTTTTCATCCCGCCTGTACTTGCAGTAATGGAAAGACTGGAGAGAGTGCACAGAACACAATTAGCTGAAGAATTTATTTAGTGAAATGGAACATATAGAGCCGCAGCATCTATGAATAAGCATGCTGCCTATTGGCAAAATTAAGAGAATATTAATTCGCCACAGAATAGAATAATTCCTCTCAAAGGTTTCCAATAAAAACCACCACAGTAAAAATTAAAACATTAAAACTTGCTGGACACAGACAAATTAATGTCAGAAGCCAATGCGATATCAAATGCTACCAGAGAAAAGACAGAAGTCATGACGAAAAATCTTTGTTAGAATGCCTAACACAAATGCCTAGATGTTCAACAGATGCAGATATAAAATAGAAACATACCTCTTGGATGTCACCTACATAAATTCGATCACGATACGCATGAATAGAGACAATTGTGTTAGGGAATAGCTTATTCTCACATTTTCTTAACAATCGTCTTTTTCCCAAATCATATAGCCTTAGCACAGGTCCTATTCCCGCAAGTAATCTTCCTTGAAACTGACACAGAGCAAGAGGAACACCTTCAACCTGAGTTTTATGCAGAAGTTCAAGAGATCTTCCATCCTCCACAAACCTATAGATATGAATAAATCCAGCAGTTAAACTCCTTTTGGGAAAAAATTGCAGTCCCTTTGCTGTGCCAACAGCTAAAAGAGTCCCGTATTCCTTATCATGGAAATTTACTGTGCATATGCTGAATGCAGCCTCATTCTCCTGAAGCTCCAATAGACAAGTTGTATTTGCTGTTCTTGGATCAAGAATTCTGATGCAGGAAACCCACTTATCTGATTCAGCTTTTGGATAACCATAATGTTCATCAGAGAGTGGGTCGTCTTGATCCTCGTCCTCACCACCATTCTCCATTTGTTCTGCACTTCCAGACCCATTTTCCCCAGCTTGAGCAGCCTCAAAACACTCTTTCCTTGCAGCTTCACGCTCTTCAGCAGTTAAAGCTCCTTGGTCACTCTCAATCATCACCAGAAGTTTCCGTTTGGGTTGCACCACAAATTTCCTTGGCGTGTATCTTAATGGAATAACAGTCTCATTAAATGTTTCTCCTAACCTTTCAATGGTAAAAATCCTCAGTGCCTCACCAGCAACAGCTACTACACCTTCCACACATTGGTCAGATGAAAATGAGGCAGCATATTCAAGGGTTTCATATGAAAGTGGTGTTAAAAGGAAATGTCCTTGGTGAATATAACCAAGCCAAGGTCGACTTGACAAGCAAAGCATAGCGCGTTTGCCTCTTACAATAATCGGAAAAAGCTTTGGGGCTCTCAATCCTAAGAATCGGGAACGAGAATCAGAAAGCTGACCTGTAACCATATCAACTACAGTTCTAAACAAGACACCATTCTGTAAACCAGCGTTCAAGAAAAGACTAGCAGGATGATCTGCACCATCCTCACCACCAATAGATGCTTGAACTTCAAGAAAAATAAGAGATTCTGGCGCTGAAGAAACACTTTGTACACTTAGAGGCTGCATACAATCATCAGGATCCAGGGATAAGATACGAATGGTCTTATCATATGAGCCAACTGCAAGAAAACGAGATCTTTGTCTGCCTTCGGGTACCGGAGCAATGTCCAAACAAGCAACATCTCCAGACATTTCATGCTTCTCAATCTCCATCAACTGACCAGTTACATCCACTTCAAACAATATAAGCTCCCCCCCACTCAGAGCAATAACAACTTGAAATCGATTTGATCCAACTTTCGAAATTGTCCTCTTTCCAGGAGTTCTCCACTCATTAACACGGCCATCCTCCCTAATATGTCTAATACCATTGGGGTGAACCTGCATGAGAGAATCCTCACCTATCAAAGAAACAGCGAGGGAGGGAGTTGTGTCAAGAAACCCACTGTCACTAACTTCTTCAACTGTCTCACCGATGGAAAGCACAAGTGTAGCATTTGTGAATGACACAACGATATACGCATCAAACTCATCAATAATATTCTTCTTCACAGTCCAAACAGCACTAGGTATACCAGGAAGCTTGGACACTGCCATCTCACTAACTGCTAAACCAGTTCTCAGTATCCTCAAGGACGATCGAGGACCACGCCCACAAAGAGTAAAAATTTGAGGAGTTTCCTCTTCAAAGAGATTACTCACCTTCATATCCATTATAGGCATTAAACTCTCAACCTGGTCAATCCTAACAAGGTTTTTCAGTCTTCTGGGCCGGAAAAACACCGGCTGAAAACCTTCTTCAGTTTCCATTAGCGTAGCCGATGACGCCTCCACATCATCTTCATCCCCTATTGCCTTAAACTGATACAGAGCATGGTTTCCAAACTCTGAGGCCGCAAACAAGAATCCTGACTTGAGCACGCACATCGAAGCCGTAACAGGGATAGTATCAAAATACTTAATCTTCAATTCCGAGACACGGTCACCGTCATGTTCTAAGGTGACCTTAAAAATATCTCCATACTCTGTCTGCAAAAGGAAGAAGAACATCGACTTGAGTTTATGCATTGCCGCAGAGACAATAAGAACACCGCGCTCCGCAGGCAAGTCAGCACGTCTAGGAATGACAGCCCTAACATCTTGATGTCCCTGATTCTTATAAATAACAAAATTTTCAGCACAAACAAGCACACCACTGGGGCCATCACCACCTCCAGGAACAGTGACAAGCAAATTGGCACCATTATCAACCTGCTCGGACCACTTCCTAGAAACATGGTTGAGCCCCAGATCAAGCTCATAAAATGTCAAATGCTTCTGTGCTTCAGAAGCAGCCTGCCCAGTTGAATCCAGATCTGCCTCCGAGTAATCCAACTCTATAGCAGCAAAGATAGGGTTCTCAAACCCACAATCAACTCCACAGATCGAATACACCAAAGTGTGAGATTTATGAGCCTCTAAAGGTGAAGAAATGGTTAACCTAGCAGCAGTATCCCTATTCAACACATAAACAAGTTTCTGCTTTTCACAAGCCCCAATCATAACAGCCCTACCCTTGGGATCTACGGCAAGGTACTGACCTGGCACAATTCGCCGGCAACCAGATTTTCCGAAAGTTTCCTGATGAATTTTATCGAAGACGTTCTTCTCCTTGTTGTATTCAAGGATTACGATTCTCCCGGAATCAGAACCCACAACGATGTAATCCTTCTGAGCTCCCGTAAACCTAAACTGACCTAAACACCTAACTGCACCGAATATTTCAACCGAAAGAATGGTTTGGATCCTACCATTGTCGTCCGGCCGAAGCAGATCGAGCACCTTCCCTCTCGCCACCACGATTTCTTGGCTCTTCCCGCCGGAGAAGCTGCCGTTGATGGCACACACGATCCCCGTCGGTCGCTGCAGAGTGAGACTGTAAAGATACATGGCGATGGCTGGCGAAGGAACGGAATGGTTTAGGGTTTTAGACAATTTCGTTTTCTTTTCAGTTTAAAATTCACATGCTTTGGGTTTTAGACAAGATTCATTCCGTTAACACTTGAATTTTATTTAAATATATTATTTGTATTATGTTAAAATTTTGTTAGATTTAAATATTCAATTAGTCATATTAAAAAAAATTTAGTAAAAGTTTCACTTATTTCAAAAAACAGTTTGTTTATTTGAAGTACATAAAAAATAATTGTATCTGAAAAATCTGTTTACTATAATAATATGATATTTTCTTACATATTCATAATATAATAACAAGTTTTTATGTTTTCAAAATTATACATTTTTAATATTTAGTCAGATATATATTATTTGTACTATGTTAAAACTAAGGGATGACTAGTCACACTCAATCAAGGTCTAAGATCTTATAATATTTCCGTAAAGAGTATAAAAATAGTTATATATTTATAATTATTTATTTAAATTATAATATTTTAATTTTTTTGCCTAACCCAATCACTATCGTGTCATGTGATTTTATTTTTATTTTATTCTTGCACTTATGAGGTTAGTTTTTTCTTAAAAAAAAATTGATTTTCGAAAAATCCAAAACCTGATTAACTTGTAAAGAGAAGAAGACTAGCTAACTAACCAAGGAATTTGATAATATATATCCATGGGAGGAGAAAAACTTCAATGCACCAGAATCACCGTACTCGGTACTCTCCTTTGCTAATTTTATTTTAAAAATTAAAGTGAAATAAAAAAACACCAACTCTCTTTTGCTAATTTTATTTTAAAAATTAAAGTGAAATAAAAAAACACCAACTTCGGTGGTCCGGGATGTATTGAAATTTCTCTCTAGTCTGAGCATCTCCAGGGTAGCAAGATGGCAGATATCTACAGCGGGTAATAATTGAATTTCAATCATAATGATTCTTTTAAGCACCAAACCGAAGGAACTCAATGGCATTTTCCTACATCAGAAAGAACGAAAGTCATATCTTTCAAAAGATCTTGACATAACATTTTTGTACTACAAGCAATTAATTTGATTATCCTCGACAAGCTTGAGCTCCACTGAAGTTCTATAATTTGACCCGTAAAAAACTTGAATTAACGGGTGCCAGAGTCATAACGTTTGTTATTGAGATTTGTACTGAAATGATTCATTCTTATTGAATTAACCAATATGCAGTGTATTTATACAAAAGAATCTAAAGCTTCTAAAATACATCTAACTAACAGAAAAGATAATAACAACTCACTCTAACTAACAACCAACTAACTGAATCTAATAACTAACTATGAAACAGAATCCGTAAATCACGTGACAGTTAGAAAGTTAAAATAGGTTAAGCTTTATCATCCATCAATACCCCCCCCACAAGCTGGGCGGTGAACATCGTGAAGACCCAGTTTGAAAAGCAAGGAACGAAACGGAACTGAGGGCAAAGGTTTGGTGAAGAAATCCGCCAGTTGAGCAGATGAGGCAATGGGTAAGAGATGGAGCAAACCAGAACGGATCTTCTCGCGAGTGACATGGCAATCAATCTCGATATGCTTGGAACGTTCATGGAAGGCAGGATTATGTGCCAAGGCAATTGCAGAACGGCTATCACAGTAGACAGAAGCCGGACGGTTCCAAGAGATACCAAGATCCAGAAGAAGAAACTGCAACCATTGGAGTTCGCATGTCAAAGAGGCCAACGCACGGTATTCTGCTTCAGAGGAAGAACGAGAAACCGTAGGTTGTTTCTTTGAACGCCAAGAAATGAGGGAAGTGCCTAAGAAGACACAGTAGCCAGTGATGGACCTGCGAGACTCCAAGCAAGCACCCCAATCAGAATCAGCAAAGGCACGTAAACTGAGATCACTGGAAGCTGAATAAAATAAGCCAGAAGTGGGAGTGCCTTTGAGATATCGAAGCACCCTATGGGCAGCCTGCAAATGCATGTCAGAAGGCTGAGAAACAAATTGACTCAGTCGATTAACAGCAAAGGCAATATCCGGGCGCGTCGTAGTGAGATAGAGAAGCATTCCAATGAGGCGGCGATAAGAAGAAGGATCCTCCAAAGGTGAGCCAGAAGATGTGGTGAGTTTGCATGAAGAGTCCATAGGAGTAGCCATGGGCTTGGCTCCTAGAAGTCCAGCATCAGATAAAATTTCCAACACGTACTTTCGTTGATTAACGGATAAACCAGTAGAAGAACGTGAGATTTCAAGACCAAGAAAATAGCGAAGATTGCCCAGATTCTTGATTTTAAAATGATCATCCAGAAAGCATTTGACACGTGTGATTTCATCTGATCACTCCCTCTTCACTCATCGTCGTCAATCAGGCTTCACTTGTGATGTATGTTTTTTAGCAAAACAGAAAAAGCTACCTTTTGTACCAAGCTCTTCTAAAACCAATAAACCATTTGATTTGATCCATGCCGATATATGGGGTCCATGCTCACTGTTTTCAGTTCATGGTGAAAAATATTTTTTAACATTGGTTGATGAATTTTCCAAGTTCACATGGGTGATCTTGATGAAAAATAAAAGTGAGACCAGAAACCATATCCAAAACTTTATTACACTCATTGCAAACCAGTTCAATGTTACCATTAAGACCATTAGAAGTGACAATGGCAATGAATTCTTGATGAAGGATTATTTTCTTAGCAAAGGCATACTGCACCAAACCTCTTGTGTTGCCACTCCTCAACAGAATGGGGTAGTGGAGCGCAAACACCAGCACCTTTTGAATGTAGCCAGATCCTTATTCTTTCAAGCAAATTTACCTTCCACTCTTTGGCCTTACACAATTATCCATGCTACTCACTTGATAAACAGAACCATTACACCCCTATTGTCCAATCTTTCTCCTTATGAAATGCTTTATCACACCAAACCTGACCTTACTCACCTCAAAGTTCTTGGTTGTCTTTGTTTTGCCACAACTAATCCTGCTCATCGTACCAAATTTGCCCCAAGAGCTTTAAAATGTGCATTCCTTGGTTACAAACAAGGCACTAAAGGATCCATTGTTTATGATTTAGCTTCACATCAAATCCATGTTTCTAGAAATGTTACCTTTTTTGAACATCATTTCCCTTTCCAGAAGACTGATACTCCATCCACTGTTCCTCATCCTTTTTCTCCTCTTTATGACACCATATTGAGATTTGTACTGAAATGATTCATTCTTATTGAATTAACCAATATGCAGTGTATTTATACAAAAGAATCTAAAGCTTCTAAAATACATCTAACTAACAGAAAAGATAATAACAACTCACTCTAACTAACAACCAACTAACTGAATCTAATAACTAACTATGAAACAGAATCCGTAAATCACGTGACAGTTAGAAAGTTAAAATAGGTTAAGCTTTATCATCCATCAATATTTGTTGCACCACTATTGGGAGACTGTTTGGTACGGTTATAAATTGACTTTAATTTTGTTGAAGTATGTTCAACGAATTACACGTTTTTCTGTTGTCTTCATGAGCGATCAAATTAGCTTATTGGGACAGTTCTTCTGGGTTTCAGTTTATCTGATGCTGCGAAAAGAGAGAGCCAGAGGATAAATCCAACAAAATAACACATCAAAATTCAGTTAATCCTGCAAGCCTTGGTTAACAGTTTAGGATCCACAATAGGAGTATGTATTTTAGTGACCGGATTATTTGTGGGTCGAGAGTTTGACTATTCTTCCAAATATAATGTAAGTACATGCATTTTCAAATCGTTTCTGGCTATTAACAATTTCCTCTTTATCGGCACAGGGAACAGACCACCAATTGTTACGAACCTTGAGATCACCACCTCAAAAGCTAGCTCAAAGGGTGGGAGTGCCCAAGGCCTTATAAATCCCACATTAGCTTCCTAAGGGCCGACGTCCTCGGCGGCTTTCACTCTACCGGCACTGACCCGACGGTAGCCCTTCCCCCCCCCTTTGGGGCGACTTCACTCACCTATCAGTATTCAATGCCTAGACACTTTAATCCAGCATATAGGTAGCCCTTTTGGCCTCAACTCTCAATGAAAGCACCAATTGTTACAAACCTTGACATCACCGCCCCAAAAGCTAGCTCATAGGTTGAGAGTGCTCAAAGTCTTATAAACCCCACATTAGCTTCCTATACAACCAATTGTCTCTTATTTTTTTAAATAAGAGACAATGAAGGATCAATATTTGATTCATAGGCTGATTGGGACCAATCTCATCATTTAAGCACTTCAAATTTGAGGAACACTTGCACCTCGACAACTTAATAAGAAGCAATTGTCAAATAAAACATAACTACAGTCGACCTTTGCAGTAAAGCGCTTATTCCTTAAATTTTTGCAAGTAACCACACAGTCTTATGATTATATTAAGGACCTGCCCTTTTTTTTTTTTCTTTCCCTTTTGAAATGTAGTGTATAAGACTCCAAAGAAAATTTTAGTTGGAAAAAGTATATATTAAAGAACTAGAAACTGACACAGCTGTTAGGATGGTTGAAATCAAACTCTTTCTAATCAATTTCCAAGATGAGTAGAGGTCTTCTTAGCTGGCCATGGTGATCCTGCCATCACAGCCTCAATCTCCCGTATTTCCCTCGGACAATTGGTCATATTGTAGCAACCAGCAGCAGTAACAAGCTGAGTACATCACAAAGGAATAAATCAACAATTAGGGTCATATACCAGAATAACAGTGCATTTTTATAATGATATTGTGGATAATCGCTAGAAAGAGAGAGGAGTTTAAAATTCTTCACCCTGTGTATGTATAGTATTGAAAATATGTATGCTAGGCAAATAATACTAGGTTAAGAAAAAATCATTAATTTTAACTTTAACAACATCAATTAGAAGATAGAAATGATAAACAACAAACTAGGTTGTCCTTAATAAGGTTCAGCGAATGGAATACCACGTCACTCTCAATTCGGACTCCACCAAAACCATTAAATCTGTTAACCACTTCCTGGTTTAAAAACTTGGAAGTTTCTGGACTATTCATGGCCGGAAGTAACAGAGCATCAATAAAGTAGCATCCAGGCTCCACAGTGATAACCTAGAAGTGTAAAAACAAGGAGGTTACCTCATCATCAAACTCATATTTCTACTTCCATATCACAAAAGAGAGCAATAACTAGTAGAGATCCAAGAAAAAGACCCAAACCCAACTGAAGCAACCAGGGTTCACAAATTATAACAATCATTATTTTGATTTTAACTTTCAGCATTACCAGGTGTAAAAGATTGACAAAAGACCTCAGAGAACAAATTTTTTTTTTTTGCAATTACATGTAAAAGAAAACTGTATTCAACACCAGAAAATATTAACACACAAAGTAAATCAGGGTGTTTTAGGTGCATCACAATTGTGCCATTTTTTATGTGGTATAACCCAAAGCAAAATAGAAACCACCTAGCTGTTATGATTCATATTAGCTACTATTTGTAGAAAGTTCTGATTACTGAAAAAAGCCATAACTAACCATTCCTTCCTGGAGCTCTCTGATTGTACGCAAGGATTTTAATCCAGGTTCCTTTCTTCTTTCCAGCCCCTGCAAGTCAGAACGAAATTCCAAAGACATTATATGAAAAAGAATTTTCCAATGCAAGATTAATTATATAAGCCACTCCACTAATTAAAGAAGGGGGAGGGTGCAGTTTAAAACATAACTGCAGGCAAATTCACAAATACCTTTAAGTAGCCTCCAGGGTCATGTGTGTCAATACCAAGGAAATGCCCCAGACCATGTGGCATAAAAACAGCACCCAAGCGTGCAGCCATCATGTCATCAACATCGCTACACCAAAAGTAAAAAATATGCAATTCACAAAAGATTCTAGAGATTGAATCAAGATGCAAATTTGCCAGTGGAAATGAGAAAATAGATAATATATGTTACCCCACAGCAATATGTCCCCTCTTTAGTGACTCCAGAATTACTTTTTCTGCTAATCTGCAATTTTAGAGAAGAAATGAGCAGAAGCAATGCAAAATACCTTTACAGAAGAGTATAGTAGTAGACACTAGACATATAGAAATACATTAGCAGTCTTCAACATCATCATACAATTACAGTAATACACAAGCACTCATTCCCATGAAAAATAACTCATCTAGAATACTCGACACCATTGTCGTTAACTTCAAAAGTATTTTAATGATCCCTATTGATGACTAGATTTACTCTTAGGATCCCCCATTCAAGACAATGACTATAAATTCTCAATCAAGCTGGTGACAGCTAAATAAAGACTTGTGACTACACATGCACAAATTACCTAGGCTACAATCCTATATTCCAATCCACCAATTAAGTTAAATAGTCAAGAAACTTCTGCCAATTAAAGCACTAATATAATTTATCTTGTTCACAACTATTAACACTTGAAACCAAGCATGGCGGACAACATTTTAGTGACTTAAAAGAAGCAAAATTGTTACTCAATCATACATGTGCATATCAACCCAGCTTACTCCAGGTTTCATTGCAGATATAACAGCATTATGAGCATCAAGAACAGCCTGCAGAACATTGAAAGTAGAAATAAAGAACCATTGAACAAAATACTACTAAACATCAAGTCATTGAGCTATATGAAAGGTACATTAGCTGGGTCATCCTAGCACGCACATGAATGTCTAGAATTAGTTGAGCCCATACAGGAAATTATGATATGTGTTTGGGAGGGATTTTGCAAGGTAGAGGTTTGTTCCAGTGCAGTGTGCACATTAAGTAAAGAACTTACAATTTGTTTTCCCTTTGAAATAAAAGAGGTTATATTAGAAAGAACTTACGCTATATATAAGAGATTGGTCACTTGTAAACTTTCCATTTATCTGCACCAAAAATTTAAATTTGAGCATAAAATAATTATTCCCGTCAGTAAATAAAATGATAATTCACATACTAATAATGCCTGGCCCCTAAGAAAAAAATAAGTCTGGGTTAATGTAAAGATAATAATGACTAGAACAATATGATAAATACATGAACAGACTAAGTGTGATGCAAGTTTAGCAGAGGCATTTCTGATGATTCAGCAACATTGCTCAAAATGGCAATGCAAGTAACAAGGAAACTAAGTAGGAAGACCAAATTTATTTGTTAATGGAAATACTCACAGGGAAAGAGCATGTTATGTCAGACCCATAAAAGTGGTATTCAGCTCCCATATCAAGCAGTCCCATGCCTCCATCTTCCAAAGTCTATAAAAGAGCCAGGTTTTAAAAACTTAAACACCTCTAAAAGTAAATAAACATTGATCATCCAATTCAGACAATAACTTCATCTTATTTTATCTCTTTCTAAAGGAAATAAAGTATGCTTTCAATAATTAATATGTTGATTAGCCGTATCCAAAGTCACCAAATAGCACAGATAGTTTTTTATTTTTATTTTTCTGTACCCCTGAACGATTTTTTTTCCTACTAATGAAAAAATAAACGTAGTGATGACTAAGCATGGTATTCATTAATTCCGATATAGGAAATAATAAATAGGTACAGTGCTAGCAAAAAGCAGTTATGCCTAATTCAATTTCAATTTCCTAGGTGCAGAATGGACCAAACAACTTAACTAAAAGATGCAGGAACTGAATTCAGCAACATTATGATTGCGAATCAATCATATGACGTTGCCTGCAATGATAATGACCTTCAAAGGGATAAAAAATTAAAAAGTACTTATGTGCCATACCTTATCATTAGGAGCTGCTGCATGCCCATAATGAAGAACAGCACTGCATGAATACACACGTGTTAGCCAGGCAACTTTGTGATGAAGGTCGCTACTATTTAAAACAAATTTTATAAAAACTTTATACATCATACAGTGGCAGTACATAATTACAAACAGCATTTTAAGTTACAAAATTACAAACAGCATTTTGAGTTACAAAATTACAAACAGCAATATATCAAACACTATTTTTTTTTGCTAATCAGTTTTTAATTTTCTTTGAACAAATGGGCGGCGATCAAAGTTTTATTAAACCAAAAGTATCTGAGAACTACATTTATTTTGACAACTATGGTTACATTATCAGAAATGTATACCTATTTTCACCAGTAGCACAAATGCATGTGTAGGAGCAATGCCTACATCCACCATACATGTATGTGTGGTGAAGAAACATGCTTTCAAGCTGATACTCCTTCATGCCCACTTTAGTTTTTCTCATAACCTGTGTCATTGTATTGTATATTGCAACTATCATGTAAGCATTTTCAGAAAACATATGTACAAAGTCATTCACATTTCACATTGAGATTATAGATCATTTTAGCATGAACCAACTATCCCAAAATATTATACTGTTGGATGAAGAAACACAAATGATTTTATATCTAACTCGCTCCTTCACACAAGAGCCCTTTGGATTTGAAACATGAACTAATATATGGGCCTACTCCCTACTCTACCTTACACTAAAATTCATATTTTTATTGGAAGAATAGGGTGGCAAGGCAAGGATCAAACTCTTGACCACTTGATCATAAAGCCTCTCATACCATAACAAAATCCAACTAGCCTGAAAGTTTAAGCTGGTAGGCAGGAAATCATGAATTCTACCAGTAGATAGCATACTTGTGTAAACGCCAACCTTAGTTGTTCCTAACTCAACTAATTAAATCCCAGAAGTTCCCTAAAAAATGGGAAGGTGGCAAAGTAAAGGAAAATAGAACATTTGACGAATATTTGTTAAAAAAAGAAAGTAAGAAGGAAATCTGAATAATTTTTTCTGTATCAGAATTATTTTTTATCTGTTCAGTTCTATACTTCAGCTATTTTCCTTAGCCTTATTATGTACCAAAAAGTTATTACAGGAAAGCTAAAAGATACTTCCAAGTTCCCAAAATCACTTTCTTTTTACAGCTACAAAAAATTTCCTCAGATTAGGAAGATACTAAAAAATAAACTCTCAAATTAAAAATTGCAAGATCAAGATATATAAATCTAATTTCCTCTAATGCATTTCCTATATGCCTGCAAAGAACATTTGACATAAATATTAAAAAGCTATTCAAGAAAAAAATAAAACTTTAGCGTGTTAAGGCTAGTTACCTCAACATGAGCTTCGGAGCTTATATCATTAGCATACTGAATAAGAGCAATCTCTAGCTCTGACTTGATGACACGACATTCAGTCAATATAGGATGCAAAGTTGTCAGATCCTTATCAAACTCATTGATGCCCTAAAAAAATTCAAATTATAACTATAATATATAAATTCCGTGAATTCAGTTTCATTAGAAAGATATTGGTATTTGGTAAGCACTATTACAGTACTATGCCATCACAAATAACACAATAGTATTGGTAATGCTGAGATGTAATGCAATAACAGTCGTGGGGTCATAATTAATAAATATCCAACAAATCACTGTCCTCCTCAAAAACAATAAAGAAATTCTTATAGGGAAAGGGAGAAAAGGAATGATCATAAATAATAACCTGAAACTCTGCTGGTCTAGAGAAATTATTGCTATCTGTATTAAGACCATGCAAGAGAAACAGTGAAGGTTTCCCCGAACCCTGGTAATGTTGTTGCAATACACTTGCAATTTCATCAGTAAAGCAAGCTGTGCTAACCATATAGTGTTCCTGCAAAAGGGGTATTGAAGATGTGAACCACTAAACACACTTGACAAGCGAAAACACTAAGATTTTAATATTGAGTGAATCACATTATAATAGGAGAGTGGCTTTATCTCTCCCAACCAAACAGCATACTCATCAGGTAACCTAGGAGCAAATAGGATAGAGTTTCCAGTTCCAACGTCCTTCAAAAAACAATGACATGAATTAATCAAATTAGCAAATTTATACAACTTAACATGATTGTGTTGGAGATGAAACAAACAAAAGAACGAACAATAGCTCCATAAAAGCCAGGTTCTTTCACACCAAACAAGTAAGCGAAGTAACTCTCCTGCCTGTAAAGTGCGAAGTGGAAACCAATTAGGCATCCATTTGCAATTATTGTAACGTTATTAATCATTCCACTAAATTGAAATCACGATGAAGTTTGAGGTACCTGAAGAGTTCGATGTGGTCTGTGTCGTGACGAGTTTGTTCTTCGCCACCCTGCCACAAAATTGGATAAGATTTTTTATTTTTTAAGAAAATTGAAAGATGGAGAGAAATGGTGCAGAGGATGCATACCTGAAGGAGCACAAAGCCATGAAGAGGACGCGAAGATTCAGAGAGGTGTTGGCGAAGGGATTTGAGAAGCTTCTCTCGATTTTTGACATGAACCTCCATCGACACTTTTGGAGGCCATAGGGACGACGAACCCATGGTTTTGACTTTAAATTGATCAAACACAACTGATCCTGATCATTTAAATATCGGTTTAATGTTTGGTATGTGTATGATCACACTTATAAAACTGTATCTATACACAATTTATATTTTTTTCATTCTTTCTTTTCTCTTTATATTATGAGGGATATATTTTTATGTGTCGAATGATGAATTAATTTCCTGACAAGAAACATCAATCCCTTTAATATATATGTTACTTTTAAATTTTTTGTCTATGATCAAATTTAAAATAAAAGCTTCATTTTTAATACTTGACTGTAAAAGTGAAAATAAATATTAAATATTAAATGAACTGCAATCATATGTAATAGAAAAGTTAATTACACAAATATAACCGATTTTGCTTTTGCAAAATTTCACATTGTATTTTTATGTAAAACCTAAACAGATTTTATCCATATGTTAAAAAAAAAAAATTGTGCAATATATATAAAACAACTTGTGTATGTGTGCATCAGTTTTTAATTTCCTGAAAAGAAACATCAATCCCTTTAATATATGTTAATTTTAAATTTTTTGTCTATGATCAGTAAAAGGAATCTTCATTTTTAATACTTGACTGTACCGTAAAAATTTAGTGAACTTACGTAGATGAACTGCAATCATATGTAATAGAAAAGTTAATTACACAACATGTAGATCCGATTTTGCTTTTGCAAAATTTCACATTGTATTTTTATGTAAAATCCTAAACAGATTTTATCCATATGTTAAAAAAAAAAAATTGTGCGAATTTCTAGTGAGAAATAAAACAACTTGTGTATATGCGTTTTTTTTCTTTGTTCTTTTTTGAATCTGAATCATTATTTGTAATTTCATCAAACTACGGCATGTGGGAATTGTTAAATCAAGATTCAATAAAATTTGAACCTCTGAATCATAAGTAAAGTTCACTTACCAATTAAGCCACACTCCATGGTTTCGTCTTTCTCTTGCTGTTGGTGTAATATGCTTGCAGCAACAGCATATTTGTCTGTGTTAGTGGAAAAGCCCAAGGACAGTGTGGCCCAGTATTGGGAGTCCTCCGGGCTGTTGATTTTGGGCCTTGCAAGTGAAATGTAAATTTACTCAAAAGCATTTTTGGGCTCAGAATAGCATAGATCAAATCATCAAAACACTATAAAGGCCCACAATATGGATGGATGAGTTCGATTGTGTCCGTGTCTCCACATTATTGCTATGCGTTGTGGAACAAAAACAAAAGTTTAATGGGAAAGGGTGAATTATACGTTTTGTTTTTAAACTATAAAATAAAAATAGATAAATAATTATTAGAAGAATAAATAATAACATAATTTTATTCCTCTTATTTTTTATAAATTCTTAATTAAATGATATATATACTTAAAGTATTTACCTTCTGATTTAATAAATAACAAATTATATGGTTGGATGTGTCCATTTTTTTTTAAAAAAAAATACAAGGAAATAAAAAGAAAAAAATGCTACCTATGGTTCAATCTAACATACATTTCCCAATCATGATCCAAAGTTTAGGTTGCCAATAAGTCAACAGCACCATTTTCTTCCCTGTCGATATGTGAAACTTCAACGGGGTCTAGTACCATGAATCAACAATTGTACGAGTGTCGTCTAAAGTGCCCATCAAGTAGTCCTTGTAATTAAGATGAAAGTACACTTATTATCCTAGATCAAGTTCCAAATATCCTTTGTCTAGCGACATTCTCTAAGATATGGTCATTTACCGTTATGGGAAAGCCTCATCTTGAACCATGCTGCAAAATCAATCATGTGACTTTTAACACTATTGACATCTAAGGAGCCAAAGGAATATCTTGACTCTTTGAGGACCATCCCAATTTCAAGACAGTGTCCAATCCACTTGGTTGTTAGGCCTAGGCTGATTTTGTAACTCATAAGTTGTTTTAACAAAGAAAGTATTATCATTAGATAAATTTTAAGTCACGAGGTCATTTACCTTCAATGTGAGATGAAGGCATCAACCCTGCAATTATATTATTGACTTTTTGCATAAACCATTGCTGAAACATGGGCCAATTTCACCTACAATGCTAAGTTACGCAATCTACCTCCTTCTAATTGAGAATGTTATCAGGAACATAATAGATGGCTTGCAAAAAAAGGTTTTCTACATCGGGAACCCACTTGTCTAACTAGAACTGAGTGATCAAACCATTCTCGAGTAATATTCTTGATCCTTTTTAAATAGAACTCTAAGAATTGGTCACCCTTTTTAGAGATTAGATGTGTTATTGAATCTATTGATTGCAGAGATTAAATCAACCTAATCCCATACTTATTCCTAGTAACTCTTGCGCAAAGCACGTCTCTATTTGTTAACAAACCATGACCTACTTTCATAATGAAAGCTTTATTCAATGTAAGTATATGTTTCATTCCAATACCTCCATCCTTTATAGGAGAGCTCACTCTATTCCATTTAACTAGTGGAACCTTCTTACAATTTGAGTTGGCACCCCAAATGAAGACCTTGATGATTTTGTCCATCTCAGCAGACACAGTTATTAGAAGGTTGGAAGTTTGCATGCTATAAGTTGAAAGCACTGACATGACAGATTTTGCGGCTCTTTGACGTATATGGGTTTTTACCCATTTAAAATTTTATTTTGGTATTCGATTCACAAATTTTACGAATGAGGGTCATTCAGTGACGCAAGGGGTATCCAGCGACATTGAGTCCCGCAAATAACCCCCTCACTCTCACATTCAGTTTTTTTTTTTTTTTTTTTTTTCCATTTGAGTGCCGCCCCCTCCGCTGGGGAACTTAGGGGATTGTGCCAAGTGGCACAATCTCGTTACTTCCATTATCGTAAAACTTCGGAAAGCTATAATTTTTGACTCAGGTATCCAAATGAGATGATTTTTTTTTGATTTCGCATAATTTTTCGAGATCTACGCAATAATACGTAATTTGATGTATTTTATCTCTCACAAACATAGTTTAAATCCGTAAAAAAGTGGAACTAGTGTTGTAAATTTGAACTATGTTAATGGAAGATAAAATATGTCAAATTAGGTGTCATTGCGTAGATCTCGAAAAGTTATGTGAAATCAAAAAAAAAATCATCTCATTTGGATACCTGAGTCTAAAGTTATGTCTTTCCGAAATTTTACGGTAACGGAACTAACGAGATTGTGTCACTTGGCACAATCTCGTGAGTTCGCCACGGAAGGGGGGCACTCAAACGAAAAAAAAAAAAAAACCGAATGTGAGAGTGCCGCAGAGGGTTATTCACGGCACTCAGTGCCGCTGGGTACCCTTGCGTCACTTAATGATCCTCATTCGTAAAAATTGTGAATCAAATACCAAATTAAAATTTTAAACGGGTAAAAACCCCTTATGGGTTAAAGAGCCCAAATTTTGCTAATGTTATGTGATTAGCTAAGAATAAGTAAGCTTGAATCCAGAAGTAGAATGGCCCTTAATTACGGTCCAAAATGTGTTTGACCATGTTTTTTTTTTTTTTTTTGGTATAAACATGCTTTTCTTGACTCCTTAGTGATGGAGAGGGATTTCTAGATACTTATCTAAGTCACAAATGATGTTTTAACACAAGCAATTGACAATCTGTGTGACTCATAATGCTACGAAAATTCAAGTGTTTTGTTGGGTTATATTTGTAAATAATACTGGGTTCTGACCTACATAATTAGGGGTGTTCATCAACCAATCCAAACTGATTCAAACCACGGTAACCGAATCGAAAAACCGATAATCGAATGAATCGAAAACCGAAAAAAAATCGTAAATTTTAATTGGATTGGATCGGTTTTTAGATGAGTTGATGAAAATCAATCCAATCTAAACTGATACAATATATTAATTCCCCTCTACCTACTTGGGTTTTTCCCTAATCATAACCTAAAGATTTCTAAACCCAAGACACATTAACTCATCAGCTAAATCCAAGAAAAAATCTAGTCACATCTCATCAACCAAATTTTATCTTTGTAAAGCTTCATATCTTATTGCCCAAAAATAAAAAAATATATTGTAGTTTACTAATGCTTTTGTATTTAAAAAAAAAATTACAAAGCCAATATATACAAAAGATGTTATTTGCACAATAATCAAGAAATAAATTTTAGGATTTTCAAAAAATCAAAAACTGATCCAATCCAAACCAAAAAATTGGATTGGATCTGATTTGAAAATAAATCCAAACCGAATGGATGATTATATGATCAAACTGAAGGGATTGGATATGATGATTTTTGCTTCCAACACTGGTTCAATCCTGACCGTGAACACCCCTATACATAACATATATTTGTGGCATCATAAAAAGTGAGTATTGTATGTGCAAAAACACATTTTCTAGCATTCTTTCTGTAGGAATTTATGAACAATAATCTATTGGTTATGAATAAGAAGTGGGTTAATGAAAAAAAGAGAAAAGGGAAATTGAAGGGTTGTGTGGGTTTAACAAGTCCCACATTGGACAAATAGTAGGAAGTGGGAGAGTTTATAAACTCTCACCTCACTCTCCTAAATCGGCCCTTGGGTCATTACACATTTTGTGGAGGGGGAGGAGCTAGGTGGGCTTTGGTGCACCACACGCGCACACCGTCCGACCGGCCAGCATTGTTCATATGTCTGTAATAAAAATAATTTTTTAATTTTTTGTCCAAAAATGTATCTGTTGCTTCCCTCCAAAATTTAAAACCCAAACGTTTCTACTCACCTTTTTTGAGTATTTTTGAACCGAACCGGTTTTTCCCTTTCGCAAACTGGTTACCAGTTGTGTTTGCTCACCGAACCAGTCACCGATTATACCTGTTCGCTGAACCGGTCACTGGTTGCACCGTTCGCTGCCGTCAGCCACGGCGGTTCTCGCCGGCGGCGGTTCATCGTGACCGGTCAGTGTCTGTAATTAGACACTGACACTTTCAAACATTTATTCGGTTTTTCTGCACTGAAATTCTGTCGGATTTTTTACTTCCCTGCGGTTTGCATATTTTCGTTCATCCTCCGGTGTAGTTTCCTCTGGCAATTGTTGTGTTCATTCAGGTTGTTGACTGGTAGTACCGCCACTCTTCAAACGAAATTTGTTCTATCTTGGGAGACAAGTGTCCATCAACCTTAGGCATCAGTGAGGGGGCAAATTGTCTTAAGGAGACACGTTCTGTGGGCTCGGATTTTATTCCTCTGATTCTGCATATTTTCATCATTTTACTTCATATATCTGACAAGTAAGTCGGTTCTAATTTTTCCATTATTACACAGTGATAATTCTGATCATCTACTCCCTTCTGTTATTTACATGGATTCAAACCTCTTAATGATATAACATCACCTATTGTCTTCAATAACACTTTCATCGAACGTCATCATATGTTGAAATATTTTCTAGAGGTTCTAGATCGCCATAATATAATATGCTTTTTCTAGAAAGTACAAACCACCACAATTTGTTTCATGGCAAGTATAGAGCTCCACTATTAGTTACTTTTTGGGGTGGCTTTAGACCACAATATGTAAGAGTTGAAAGGTTAAATAGACTTTAAAGTGATCCCCGTCACTTGATCTATTTGCCAATTTATTGGTTAGTTGTTTAATCTTCTATTTTTTTCCTTGAAAACATTTACTGCTTGTCTGCTTGGAAGTGCAAAATGTCATAAAATCATGACTTTGTTATTTTTTTTGGTAAACAATACATGACTTTTTTTATTTCCAAGAGAGTGATAACATTTAAAAGAATAGTCTCATCCAAAAATGAAAATGATTTTTATTTTATTTTTTTTATGTTTGTGACTCTGCCAAAACATCTCAATTTCTAATTAATATTTTTCCTACACATTCCCATTAATACTCAATTAAGGGTGGTCCTTTAATATTAAGCATCGAGTGTTCATCATACAGTGCATTGGTTTAATTATATTTTTGTCCAGCTTGTATTTAAAAATTCATTTTAATCTTTTTAAAACTTTGACAATCCTCATCAACCACCGTCAGAGACCAGCTCCAAACCGTCAGAAAAGTTCCCTAACTCTGTTAAAATCTTGTAATTAACGTATGAGTACTAATGTTCTTCATATAAGCTTGATTATTGGAGGAATTATTTTTTTGTTTTTATTTTTTTAAAAAAAAACAAAAAATTATAGTATGACAAAGATAATCATAACATCTTGCCCAAACTTAAATAACTCAATACAAGGCTTCAATCATTATGGGGTTTTATAATTCTCATTTATCATGAGAATTGCAATCTTCATACACACACTTTAATTTCCGTGCTGATGTGGGTCCTACACATAATTTTTTCTAACATATGGGTCTCACATGTTTTTTATCTCTACAACATGAGATTTCAATTCTCATATTACATGAGAATTATAAAATCCATCAGATCACAAATAATTTCTGGAAAACTAAAAAGAGATTTAGCATCTTTTTCAGAAAACTAAATATTTTGAAATGGGTTGAAGAGAGAGTGTGGTTTCAGCTCTAGCAAGAGTGCCAAAAACAACCTTGCCGCCAAGCAATAATGGTAATAAAAATAAATAAAAATTAGAGCTCTAGTTAAAAGGATCAAGTTGTTTACTATTTGAACTCACCGTCGTCGTCGGTCTATAAAAAATATTTTGATAATAGTGCTTCTTCATCATTTGAGATTGCGAAAATTTGAACAGCAATTCAAAAGCACTTCTCCGGCATGTAAGTGAATGATGCAATTTAAAGTAAAAAAAATAAAAAATTATAATCATTGATTAAAATATTGATATTGCGGTTGACGGTGGAGTCATAATATTCAATAATAGTGATTGACAAAGAAATATTTAAAAAAATGCTTGAAATATATTGACTTTAAATTATGGGAATATAGTTTTTATGTTAAATGAGATAAAATTATCTCATGTATATGCAAAAAAGAAAGTGAGACTCACTAAAAAAAGAAAAAAAATAGATCTCATTCATATATTTTTTATGCGTATAAAACAATTTTATGTCATATAATATCAGAAATTATATTTCTTTGAATTATTTATAAGAATATTCATGGGGCATCACCCTCCTTAGTAGCCATTAATTATTATGTGTAAAGGATTTCTACATTATCTCCGGTGAACCCAACACGACGTCATTTTGTAATTATAATATATTGCAGAATCATTTTCGTCTTTCTCATTATATTTTTTAATCTTATAATCCCAAAACGACGTTGTTTTGAGCTCACTGGAGATAACTTTATCTCCACTAACTGGAGAAATATTTTTCCATATATATATATATATATAATAAACTATAAAATTGTTAAATTTCACTTTTTTATTTTTCGTTAATAAATATATATTTTCTTTTAAATGCACCCTTCACTTTAAAAGAGTCAAATCTAAATAATCGATAGAAATTTCTAAGTTTGCTACATCAAAAATGGAATCAAAAATTGTTAAAAATGGAATTGTACATTAACAGAACGTCTTTGATTTATTGATTATTTGTAGTGAAAAAATCAGTTCTGCGGCTGTGGAATTAATTTCGAGAGGAGGAAAAAAAACTTCGATTTTTCCGGTAAGCAAAACTAATTCTCAGCATGAGACTAATACTTTTTAAAAAATATATATATACATTTATTTGTACTTCAAAAGTTTCTTCTGTTTTACCTTTCCATCTAATCACCATTGAATCATTTTTTTGAAAAAAGATAAAATGTTGATCCAATGATGATTTTGAATTGGTAGTAAAAATTTATATATATATACAAAAAATGATTTATTTGTACTTTTTTCCTTTTTCCATGTTAAGTGAAATATAAAATATGTTGATCTAACGGTTATATTTATTTAACATTTTTTTAGGTGGTCATGATTCAAATTTAAAATAAAAGCATTAAATAAGGGATTTATATCATACATAAGTGAAAATTATAAAATATTAAATTTTTGAGAAATCATGACCATACAAAGATGAAAATAAATATAACCGTTGGATCAACATTCTAATGGTGAGATTGAAAACATGTATAAAACATCATTTAGTGCAGGTTATATTTATTAAAAAATATATATACATTTATTTGTACTTCAAAAGTGATTCTGTTTTACCTTTCAAATATAATCAAATTTAAAATCATTTTTTATTTGAGATTTATTCATGTTTTTACCAATTAATTGATTAATCCGGTCAAGATAGATAAATTAAATATAATCAGATTTAAACTATTTTTTAAAATATAATGTTATTAAATGAGAATTTCAATTTTTCCCTTTTTCCTATTTCTTTCTCCATCAAATGAAAATATAAAATATGGGCATAGAAATTCATGAATAACATTTTTTTAGGTGGGGAGGATTCATATATATTGGTGTACGTATTATTCCTATTTATATCTAATAACTCGAATTTATTAATTATGTATGTTGTTTGATGCGAAATAGGATTAATTATTAAATGAAAGATTTTTTTAAATTTATACCGGTATAAATTAATTTTCTAATAAGAGAGGATTTCAAAGCATAAAAATCATTTAGTGCAGGTTAGTTTGTTACCTTGTTTAGAGGGTTATACTTAGGGTTTTATAAGAGTTACGTTGTAGGAAAAGTGATTGTATTATGTTATAGAGATTCATTTTGCGTGTCAAAGTTTTTTTTTATTTTTTACTGTGGACCCCACAAAATGTTGCGAGTGTAGGAAATTTTTTGTGATCATGTTAAATGATAGATGATAAACCCTTATACTTATTACTAAAAAAAATTATCACTTTATGACCAATTTAATTATTGTCAGAATAATTTTAGATATAAATATAATAGCTGACAAATAATTCCTATAAGAGTTCATTTTTTCTACAGTAATTGCATATGAGTTATTTGTAGTAAGCTCAATACGACGTTGTTTTGGGCTAAAATCATTGTGTTTTTGTAGTTTTAATTTATTTCAGGGTTATAGTCTTTATAATTATTTTTTAATTTTTCAATCCCAAAACTACGTCATTTTGGAAGTAAATGCAGATAACTTATCTACACTAACGGCAAAAATATTGTTATGTTATTATAATCATAATTTTTTACTCTTTCATTTTTCGGATAAAGCACCATTTTAAAGCTTTTGGATAAAAGAATTATCTGGTTAAAGCTGATTGAGTAAGTTTTTCCAAAGTAATGCAGTCAAACATGTCACCTATGCTGACGGGACTAGTCCCGTCACTGATATTGACGGGACTCGTGCCACGTCGCCACGTAGGCAGTTTAATTACCGTAAAATTTCGGAAGGCCAAAACTTGTGACTCGGTATCCAAATCAGATGATTTTTTTTTATTGCACATAACTTTTCTGTTGAATTTTTGCAAAATGACACCTTTTTTGACATATTTTTTATTAAAATATAGTTTGAAGATCTTATGGATAAACACTCTTGTGATTGTGGTACAATTGTTTTAAATTCAAACTATGTTTGTGGGAGATAAAATATATCAAATGAAGTGTCATTGCGTAGATCTCGAAAAGTTATGTGAAATCAAAAAAAAAAAATCATTTGATTTGGATACCCGAGTCAAATTTTTTTCGAAAAGTTACGGTAATTGAAGGTGAAATGTTTGAGTGCATTACTTTGAAAAAAAACTTATCCAATCAACTTTAGCCGGGTAATTCTTTTGTCTAAAAATTTTAAAATGGTGCTTTTCCCTTCATTTTCTCTCAAAAACTTTTTTGTCAAATTTATTCTGCAGAAATTTTCCTAGGGCTGGCAAATTTTGAGCCCGTCGGGCGGGTTTTTTTCGAAAATTTTCAACCCATATTTCCGCCAAAAAAAATTTATGTCACCAGCCCGTCGGGCTCGTTTCGTCACGGGGCGGGCTACGCCAAGCCCCCTTTTTTTTTAAGTTAAAAATTATTATGTAACTTTTTTGCCCTAGATTTCTCTGCATGCAAATGGCTTTTTCGCATTGTTGAACAGCTCATACAACACTTTGTTACTTGTTTTGTTATTCTGTTTTACCTTGATATGATTTTAATTTTTATTATTATTTCTGGATTGAAAGATGCATATTTATATGTAGATTATTAAACATTGATCTTCTTGGTTTCATAAGCACATTAGGATTTTATGCAGATTTTTATATGCTTTTATGCAAAAAAAATATGTGTTTTTATGCATAATTTAATTTTTAGTATTTTATTTTTATATTTTTTATATTTTTATATATTCTTTTATTTTAGGCGGGTTGGCCCGTAACCCGCCAATGTCACGTCATAAAACGGGTCGGGTTTCACATTTATGTATTCATTTGTGCCCAAATTAATTATAAAACGGACTGGAAGAAGGAGGATTTTGGAGGGTTTAATAAAAATCCCATTTTAGGCGGGTCGGTTTGTGTTTTCAGCCCTCTTTCTGCCGACTCAACCATTCTCCCTGGTTCAATTAGAGCAATAACAAAAATTGGGTTTGCCATTAGTGTCTTAGCGGTGAAAATTCGCAACCATTCCCAATTATTAGGGTTTGGCCATTGCCCATTTGTGCCTTGTGGAAATTTAATTATAAAATTGTCGTCGTAACTCGTAAGGCATCAATCACCCATATCGCTATAAGTTTGTTTTTTTAGTTTTCTTTTACTACAGAGGAATCAAGACAGTGAAAAATTTAAAATTCACTATTCTCACAATTTCACCATTAATTTAATTATTAGTAGTTAAAATTCTCTCACTGATCATGTTAAATTACGCATGAGAGTATCTATTTCCCCCTTTTTACATTGACATTTGTCCCAATAATTGATTTCATGTCAAAAAGATTTGTACCTGAGAATATGGAGATGAATGACACATTGAAAAACGAAACAAATAATGACTCAAGAGAGAATGGTTGAAAATAATCTGAGAATATGTACCTGATAACCCTCCTCTCTCTCTCTCTGTTTTTTTTTTTTTAAAAAAAAAAAAACATTTTCATCTACGAACTAAATGCACCATTAATCGTAATTGAGAACAGAACTAAGACTATTATTAATCAATAGAAAAAAAAAATAGTGAAATACAAAATTCTCTGTCCTCTCTTCTTTGCTTGAAAAATGGAAAGATTACGTATGAGATATATAGTCTCGTATTGGTTAGATGAACAACTTTTTTATAAGGCCTTGACTTCAATTTTCAGCTATGACTGTATCCCAGTGATGGTATCCCACATTTATTAAAAAATAAAAAAATAAAGAAAAGTTTTGCACGCAAATCGAAGGGTCACTTGAGAACAATTAATGTGGCCTTTACATAAGTGAAAATATTAATTAATCCTGAAATTAAAGTTTATATTCCTATTCCTATTATTAAACTGGGAATGTCTACTTGGCTAGCAGCAAGCCAGCAACATGTATGCCTAAAGGGACGCAAAGTATAGAGAAAATAAATAAATAAATGTAATGCACTGATGCCAATTGTTGCAATTGCAAACTATCCTATCATGAAGATAAAGTAATTAACAGTTTTATTTCAAGAGTTGCAATATAGAAGTATGAATATGCAAGTGCAACACAAAAACTTGTCGTGATCAAGATAGCCAGGTTGGCATGGAGCTGTACTGATATTATTTTAAAAGCAGGAAGAATAACATATAAAATGACTTAATGAAAACAAACTAATGAGAAGAAAGAATAATAAACGAATTAAGAGGCTCCAAGTATGGAGAGTCGACGGAGAGAGAGGATATAATTCAAGGCAATTAATGTTTTCTAATATGGTATTGGTGGAGAAGAATCAATTATTTATGTCTAGAGAAACGGAGAGAGAGGATATAATTCAAGGCAATTAATGTTTTCTAATATGGTATTGGTGGAAAAATCAATTATTTATGTCTATCATAGGCATTGTGGAACTTCCTCGTTCACATCTTATTGAGAATTCAAAGGCCTATATTCTATTGTTTTAAGCATGCTACCATGAATTGGTCTCAAATCTCATATGATCATTAGTTGGAGATAATATCTTCAAAGTTACAGGATTAGGTATCCTTTATCAAAATTAAAAAATATTAATCATAAAGGAGTAGGTGAAATAAGTAAAATTAAATAATTTTTTTCCCGATTTTAGCAAGTGATATTCCGAACCTTCATTGTTTTAGCTATGCTACTATGAATTGGTCTCAAATCTCATGTGATTATCAGTATCATTGGAGATTTAGAGTAATGAAGATATTTTCCAATTCCAAATCTTATATCACTACTCTTTTTTCTTTTTTTCTTTTTTGAATAAATTCAAAGGTATCATCCGGCCATAACCGAAGACTAATTCCCATCAAGTACCGTCGGATCTTTCCGGGGTGGCTCTCTCAAATCTTTTTTTTTTCATTCTCAGGATTCGAACTCGATACTTCTGGTTAAGCGGCCAGGCTCCTTACCACCTGTGCCAAAGGAGTTTGGTAATCTTATGTCACTATTGGAAGAGGGAAGTATAGACATATTCTCACAAGAAGCGCAACTTTTTCCGAAATATTTAGAATACTACCGTTGTAATATTAATTGGGTGCAACCGTCCAATAAAAGTATTTGTCCTTTTAAAATGACACAATTTATGTCATTTCACTCTCACAAAAAGATGGGACCCACATCTTTATATTTTTTTGTCCACCTTTATCTATCTCTTTCTTTCACTTAAAATAATATAACTTTATATTCTTTAAAATGATACATATTTTTCTTATATATATATATATATATATATATATATATATATATATATATATGGAACATAAAAGAAGAAAAAAAATTCAAATATAATTTTTTAAATGAAAGTCATATGTACCAGCAGCGTACAGAAAGTCAGAAAGTGCTCTCAACTTATTGAAACATATGTAGTAACATACAGAAAGTGCTCTCGAGCATGCAGGAAGCATCTGAAAAACAGAGGCGAGGGGAAGCTAGAAACAAGGCCAAACAGAGCAACAACCCATTAAGGAAATAACACGCCCTAAAAAAAATGTCACTAGCTGTATACACGTGGCTATGCATCCCCTACGAATGTACAAAAAGTTCTAGCATGCATGGAGAGTCAGACATATATAATTGGTTTGAGTGACAGTGTACTTGTGTAGATTTGGATGCCATAATTGGTACATGGACTTTCTTAATTTATATTTATTCACAAAAACGCGTGTACGAACACTTCAGAAATCTGAGGTGCCTGGAAATTAAGCATATGAAAAGGAAACATAAATTGAATACTGTTGAGCAAATATAAATTGAAGGATACGGACGGCAGGATGAGGAAAAAAAACATAAACTTCAAATATTATTAATATGAGATGCCTAATGCAACCAATAGTCAGCGTATTCAACTTCCTACCTACTCAATATTCTATACTTATCTCTCTTAGACATAATATCCTATCATGTTTGGAACAGAGATTCCCCCGCGGCGTGTAACCTTTTCAACTACATCTTCCGATAATATTTAATTATTCATGCTGGACGTGTATCACAACCTTTTCGATTTTTTCTTTTAATTTTTGTTCTCGCAAATAAAAATAGATAAAAAACTTATTTGGTAAAGTGATTTTTTTTTTTTTTTTTTGGGATAAACCGATTTAATTTTTATGTTAGGAAACAGTAAAAAAAATCAGAATTTTTTTCCCGGACATACAATGAGAAACTTATCTCTCTCAATCACTCTCAATCTCTACCTCTACCACCACCACCACCACCATCATCCCGACAATACCATGGCCACTATCGTTGCTGCCACCGTCATACCACTAATGTCGTCGTCACCACCACCTACCACCAAGATATCATTGCCACCATCATCTCCACAGTCGTAGTCACCACCACCACTACCATCATCGTCATTGTCACTACCATCACCATCACTATCGTCATCAACCACCACCACCACCATCATCGCAACTACTGCCGCCACCGCCGCTATCGCCATCACCATGCCACTGGCATCACCGCCACTACCACCACCATGACGCCATTGCTACCATCACCACCACCGTCACCAACCACCACTATCATTGTTGCAGTTACTGGCGTCACCGCCACCACCATCGTCACAGCCACTACAGTCACCACCACTTTCATCGCTAGCATTACACCATCCTTGCCACTACCATCATCACGCCATTGCCATCGCTACCATTACCACCACCACCACTACCATTATCACCTACAACTGCCATCGCAGCCACCACCACCATTATTGTTACCGCCACCAACCACTGCCACTATTGTCGCAGCCACTGCTGTCTCCACCACCACCATCCCCTCCACTATCGCCGCTGCCACCACTATTATCATCACTATCGTCGCAGCCACTGTCATCACAACCACCACCACCACCACCACTATCATCACCACGCCACCACCACTTCCGTCTCAGCCATCATCATGCCACCCTCGCCACCAACACCACCACCACACTATATGGAAAGTAATGTGATGATTCCGAAAAAAAATTATGTTTAATAGGAATTAATTTCTATTATATTATTTGTTATGTTATCAAACACATTTATTTTTTCTTTTCAGAAACTATTCCAAAACACAGAAATAAAAAAAAATAGTTACTTTTCAGAAAGAGTAATCGTATCTTTCTATCCTTAGTATAAATTGACTTTTAAAAATTGAACCTATTACCCTAAGTAGATGAAATATTAGGATCTGCCACTATACAAGTTTTAGCATGGTTAATGTTTTGCGGAGTTTGTAGCAGCCATGTACTAAATTTTTACCGCACAAATTTAAGTAGTAATTAATTAGCACTAATATCAGGAGCAGTGCGCAGTACTTAAGGAGAGAAAAACTTAAGGTCAACTAATGCCTTTATGGTTAATCCAATTAATTAAGTACGGAAATGATGTGTTTCAATATGCATTCCTTGCAATTATTGGTGACTGACCGAAATACTGCATTATGCAGTGTGGAAGTATATCTCAGTAATGTTACATACTTACATATCCATATTCCATTTAAACAAAAAGTACACAAAAGCTTGGGGCGTGGCCCCTCTTTACTTACAAAAAAAAAAAGTTCACACAAGCTAAAATAAGTGATTAAAATAGTTTTAGTTGTTATTTTGCATACAATTATTTCATTTGTATATTAAAATAAGATAAATAAAATTTTTAACAATTTTTTTAAAAGAAGTAGATGTAAGTGTAAACAAAAGTTGTAAAAATATGATGAGCAATAATTATTTTCTTTTGGCTATATACAGTTTTATGTGTTCCGTTTTTGTGCATTTACTTATTTAATTTCTCACCGAATTATCTAAAGTTTGCTAATTTGATTCCAATTCTCTTAAATTCATATATGGAGCGGTTTTCACAAAATTATTTAATCGATTTCGAAAGTTTAAACTTGATACTTCTTGTCAAGAGAAATAAACTTTTTTTTTTGTAATAAAAAAAAACTTTTTACAACTTAATTATGAATGGATATATGACCAGAGCTGAAATAACAAAGAATAACATTAAGAAAATGTGCGTTTGAGACGTTTTATTTCAAATGAATTAATGGAATGGCAATAAAAAGACTGTAAAACCCCTCATTGTCATTTACAGTATCAAATATTTATTTTATTTTACTTTATTTTATTTTTGTGTACGTGTGTATGGGGGTGGGGTTGTCAAGAAGAAAAAGACATGACATTTAGTACAAATTTTTTCTCTTCACTTATTCATACAAACCAAACAAGAAAGTGATCTTTTTATTATGTTTCTTACTTTTTCATTTCATTCTATCATTAATTATTTTATTTATTTTCTTTAAATCTCTCAAACATTGCTTTTTCTTAATTATAGACACAAAAATATTAGAAAGCAAAAGTGAGTCACTGAATACAAAAACTAAAAAAAAAAAAAAAAAACCAATAAAGCCTGAAAAAATTGTTAGATAGCTTAGTCTTTTAAAGATAATAGGGGTTCAATTCATGACGATATATATGGAGAAAAAAAAATTGTTGAAAGACACCATATCCACTTTGGTGATATTAAAACCTCAAGGGAATTAATCTTCAATTATCGTCGGATTTGTAAAATTACGATTTGGTTAGTACCGTTCTCGTGGTGGTTAAAATTGTGATTTTACCTAAAATCGGAAGGAGATAAAAAATCATAAAACGTAAAATCCTAACGTAAAAAAAGTTATAAAACCTAAAAGCATAGATTTAAATCGAAATATTAACTACCTACCTTGATCTACCTTGATCGTGCTAACTAGCTAGGAAATATTGTTAGAGAATGTAATATAAATCATTATAAAGACCCTCACCCAACACCTTAATACTTTGATACCACTTACATGGTATCAAAGCTTCAGTGACCATAAGGTCACAAGTTCGATCCTCAGTACTACCTCATTTTCAGGTGAAATTAAGAAAAGCACAAGGCAAACTAAAAAATGGGCTTGTGCAGCACAAGGCAGACCAATAATAGGCTTGTGTCATATCCACGCTTCAAACCCAAAGGACTCTTGCGTGGGGGGTGTGTTAGAGAATATAATATAAATCATTTAAAAAAGACCTTCCCAACACCTTAAAATTTTGGGTTGAAGTAGTTCTTTAATAAATATACAGCAAATTAAAGAGCATGAAACATCATTTTATTTGAAAAATATTTCCCTTTGGTTGTTATTTTACTTATTAGTTCAAGTGCAAAGCGTCGACATCAAGTGACATGATCTTGGCCCTTCACTTTGAGTTGACACTCTTAGCTGTTAACAATTAAGAAAAGATCCCCTATCTCAAGTACGTGTTGATTTTCCAAACTTTGGTTTAGAAAAAGTTGTTGATGTCGGAGAAGAGCCCAAGCGAACTAGTCTTGTAAACTTCCTTCATGGGCAATATATAGATCAGTAGTCGTTTTCACATCTTAGATTTTCAAACCAATATATTGATTTAAATACTTAAGATAGCTATCTAGATCTTCTTGATTCTTCTCTAGAGATAATAATGCTTTTGTCATCTATTTATTTATGTTCTAACCAAAGGCTAAGGGTTATTTTTATTCAGCAAAGAGATATCACTCAATGCTTTCCAGCCAATAATATTTGATTTATTTTATCTGGGTAGAAAAAGAGGTACTCTCTAGTAAGAAAATATAAATGTACTTGTCCCCAACTACAACTCCATTATAAATCCCACAAACTATAAACAATGAATTTCTATATCTTCTGAGCCCTTTGTTTGATACTTGTCTCTACCCTACAGGCCGAAGTCGCTGCAAAGTCGTCATATACATTATCCCTCCAATCACGTTCTCTTTCTTGCTTTAAGATATTCACCATATTAACTGTAGATCTTAGAGTTGATCTTCTCTACCACATGGATATTCATGATGTCGAGCTCCACACCCTCGTTATGAGGAAGCATATTCTTCTCATCATTGCTTATCGTATCATCTTTCATTTTATTTTATTTTTTTCTATCTTTGAACGATGCTTAGTAGTAGTTCAAGTTAGTTAGTTGAAATCCACAAAAACAACAAGATCTCGACAAATATCTTAAATTCCTAACTCCTAAACGTTGTTGTCCATGCATATATACATGGCAAAAATTACTTCTCCAAATTAATATTATTCAATGATAAGATTATATTCAAGAAGATCCAAGTGATTATATATATAGAGGGAGGGGGAGAGAGAAGAGATAAATAGATAATGCACACAGTTTATATGGTGCGCATATATCCTAGATACTTAACCGTTTAATTAAGTCAAATCACACTTAACGAATTAATTAATCTTGGATTCTAATGACAATTATTCATGTAGTGTTTCTTTCATTTAATTATCAACATTGGTCTTAAAACTTATAGCTAGCTAGAGTATGTACCTACTATATAAATAGGACCGTAGATTTCCTTGTAACTGTTTTCTTCCTTAATTATCACCTGAATGATGACATGTATTCAAATTAACATTTAGGTTGAGATTTATCATAACACCTGTTAAAATTAGACGATCTATTTCGTCCATATAGGAGTATAACGGATTCTTAATTAATGTATTTGGTGATATAAATTTATGTCATTTTATGCTTATAATTATGTATTTCGAGGAATACATATTTATAATATGAAAGTTATTTTTTTTCAATATCTTCAGAAACATTTCAGTTTACAAGTAATAGAAAAAATAAATAAATTTAATATTATAAATATATATTTTCCAAAATACATAATTATAAGAGAAATGTTATATTTACAATTTATTTTTGTTTATAATCTCTTACAACTATATATTAATTGATTTCCGTCAATCAACGGTTATCATTTATTGTGAATTAATAATTAATTAATGAAGTTGATTTGTAAAAATAATAACCGTTAATTGGCGAAAATTAATGATTAAGATATAATTGTAAACAAAAATTAAATTGTAAGTATAAACTTTATCTAATTATAAAGAATAAAAGAAGATAAACTTATATCATTCAAAAGGAAAAATAGTTTTCACTTAATTAATTGCCTTCCGTTTTTCTTAACCAAAAAGACAGCCATGTAAAAGAGTCAATCATTACACAAATCACAATTTAATACATCCATATAACTATGTTAAACTGTGGAATGAAAATGAAACGATACACAAATCAATCATTATGAATGATTTCAATCATTACAGAAATCACTTTCAAGTTCCAAACTTGAAAGAAGTCGTTAAGTTCTGTTGTTTGTTATTGCCTCGCTCTCTCGTGCGGGTTCAGTGTGGGGCAGCTTCTCTTATATACAAGATGCTTGCACATCAAAATCTTGTTCAATCTTTTCGGTTACTCGAAATATCATTGTCACATGTCAGGTCTACAACTATTGCAAATCCTTATCTAGCACAGTGTTAAA
Source organism: Gastrolobium villosum (assembly GCA_032173675.1). Taxonomy (NCBI): domain Eukaryota; kingdom Viridiplantae; phylum Streptophyta; class Magnoliopsida; order Fabales; family Fabaceae; genus Gastrolobium; species Gastrolobium villosum. Next base: position 157,377 of record JAVKPL010007866.1, on the reverse strand, counting down.
CCTGTTCAGATGATCTTAATAATATGATTTTGTTTTCGCAAAGTAGTTTTTGGAATTTGAAGCGCCGGCTTGACTCAGCGGTAAGCTTGTTTGTCGTGGTGTGTCAGGTCGCGGGTTTGAATCAGTCTCTCTGCAAAAAACAGGGGAAATACTGCCTAGAGTATTCCCTTCCCCAGACACTCATTCCCTTCCCCAGACACTCACGAAGTAGGTATTTGAACTGAGTCGACCTTTTAAAATAGTTTTTGGAGTTTGTGCTGCAAGGGATTTTATTAGTCAGGTTGAGAACTGAAAATTCTTTTTGAGAACTCAACCACTTTTAATTTAATAAATAACAATTGAAATCTGAAACAATATAAAATAGCCACACTACTAATTAACAAATTATAGTATGAACACTACCCCATTAAACCGACATATTAAAAATCTTCAAGCAATGGAGAACTATAATGGGGAGAAATCCAAGACTGAAACAACAACCATATATTTTCCGTGTGATCTGGCAAGATGTACAGTTGTCACAACTCACAAGTCACATCAGATAAATCTATTTCAGTAAAAAACTTCAAGGTAAAGCTCCGATTTGCTTTCAATAATTGATGTTTTTTTTTTTTCTTTTTTCTTTTAGTGTTTTATGTAGAGACTCAAACCCTATATATAGAGGTGGTTTTGACAAACTCTAAATCAACATCTTCCATTCTTCTTACTCTCCTACCAACACAAGTTTTCTGCTTCCTATAATAAATAAAAGCCTCTCAAAATTGAAGCTTTTGTTTTTAAGTCCACCCCCATCTTTTCTTAGCAAGAAAAAGCTAGTTATGGGTATTGAGATAGGGCAAGCTTGTGTGCAGCTTTCAAAAATGGCAATTTCTGACACTCATGGTGAAGACTCTCCTTATTTTGCTGGATGGAAAGCCTACGATGAAAACCCTTATGATGAAATAACAAACTCCTCCGGTGTTATACAAATGGGATTGGCTGAAAATCAAGTAAGTAGTGTATATATATCTTGCAACATGTTTGATAAATACTTATTTCAGATAAATAGCAAAACAATTAATAGAAGAATGAATCATCCCAGTGTTGGTTACATAGCATGTAATTAATTAATTAGCTATTAATCTTGTTATATTGTACCGTTCAGGTTTCATTTGATTTGCTGGAAAAGTACTTAGAAGAACACTCAGAGGCCTCCATCTGGGGAAAAGGAGTTTCTGGTTTCAGAGAGAACGCTTTATTTCAAGACTATCATGGACTTGAGTCATTCAGAACTGCAATGGCAAGTTTCATGGAACAAATAAGAGGAGGGAAAGCAAAATTTGACCCACACAGAGTAGTCCTCACTGCAGGGGCAACTGCAGCCAATGAGCTCTTAACTTTCATTCTTGCAAATCCAGGAGATGCTTTACTTGTTCCAACCCCTTACTATCCAGGGTAAGAATCAAACACTACGGAAAAAGTATTTCTACGTCAACTTTAAATAAGTTTATCTATAGCTGCCATTTTTAATGGTGTTCTCCCGAGAAAACATAGTTATAACGTTAAAGTTGTTTTTTTCTCTCTCTCCACGTCAGCAAAAAAGTTCTGAAAAGTAACTTAGAAGAGAGAAGAAAGAGCCACCTTAACGTTATAACTATGTTATCCTGGGAGAACATAATTAAGAATGACAGCCGTTATCTAAGGTTGCTGTAGAAATGTTTACCTCTATATAAATTGATTTTTATTTGGAAGCATGTATAAGTGCATGCTTGCTTAAGTTAAGATCAATAACCTGGAATTTTATTTTTTTCTTTCTTGTTTTACAGATTTGATAGAGATTTAAGGTGGAGAACTGGAGTAAACATAGTTCCAATCCAGTGTGACAGTTCAAACAATTTCCAAATTACTCCTCAAGCTTTAGAGGCTGCATATAAAGAAGCAGAAGCTATGAACACTAAAGTGAGAGGAGTGTTAATCACAAACCCTTCAAACCCATTAGGTGCAACAATTCAACGCTCGGTTCTGGAGGAGATTCTTGACTTTGTGAATTGCAAGAACATCCATCTTGTCTCAGATGAAATCTACTCAGGCTCAGTGTTCTCCTCCTCTGAGTTTGTAAGCGTAGCAGAAATCCTCGAAGCTCGTCAATACAAAAATGCAGAAAGAGTTCACATTGTTTATAGTCTCTCAAAAGACCTCGGTCTTCCTGGTTTCAGAGTTGGTACTATTTATTCATACAATGATAAGGTTGTGACAACAGCAAGAAGGATGTCAAGTTTCACATTAATATCCTCTCAGACACAACACTTATTGGCTTGTATGTTATCTGATAAGAAGTTCACTGAGAACTACATTAAGACCAATAGAGAGAGACTGAGGAAGAGATATCAAATGATAATTGAAGGTTTGAGAAGTGTTGGCATTGAATGCTTGAAAGGGAATGCAGGATTGTTTTGCTGGATGAATCTAAGTCCACTCTTGGAGAAGCCAACTAGGGAAGGAGAATTGGAGCTTTGGAATGTTATTTTGCATGAAGTTAAACTTAATATCTCTCCAGGGTCTTCTTGTCATTGTTCTGAACCTGGTTGGTTCAGGGTATGCTTTGCAAATATGAGTGAGAAAACGCTTGAAGTTGCGTTGGAAAGGATACGTATCTTCATGGAACGAATAAGGACAGAAAAGATATGATCAAAGGAAGAAAAAAAGATAAATTACATTGCAATTATGATTTTTTTTCTTTTTTCTTTTTTCTAAATGGTTATGGCCATTTTGATAAATTCTTTAATTGGGTTAAAGCAAAATCCAAAACTCATATCAGGGAAAAGTGTCTACGTGTCTCAGTTCTTGTTTGCTTGCTTCACTTAAGCAAGTTCCTTAGAAACTCTTTTTTTGTATCATCAAAGTGAAATTACTGATTAATGAAAATGTTTGTATCTGAATTATTTATTTCATGATTTTTATGGATTAAATTAAATTAATTATTTCTTTTCAAAGCTGTTTATGTAATTCTGAACTGCAACTCGGAAACAACATCGCTATACTAGATACCTATCGGTCAAAGGTTGATACACACGTGTGCGTGTTTGTGTGCGCAACAGCTAGCGAGAGACCAACCTCATATAGCTTTTAGTCGTCGTGTCAACGTTGGAATCATTTAAATATTGAAACTCTTCACATTTAATTCTCATTTTAAAGCCGGTGTGTTGTTGCCATATATTATACAAATAAGTTATATTTACAAATTTTTTTTTTTACAAACTCTGATAAACTATACTATATTCTTCCGGGAGAATACAAACTTTTGCAAACTACACTATGTTTTTCCGGAAGAATATAGTATAATTTGTAAAAAAATTCTAAAAAATTTGTAAACGTCCCTATATTATATAAGAATAATTAATTTGAGAAGATATTATACTTTGTTTTCATAGAGTCGCGCGTGGTGTTGCAAAATAAATAATTAATATAGTCCATTACTTACTACTAAAAAAAAGGCTGATTCGCGCAAATTTCATCACAAACATTAAATTTTATCGCAAATGATCAAATTCCGTTGCAAATAAAATTTACGACATGGAATTTGCAATGAAATTCCACAGAATTCTGTCCCAAATCAACTTTTTTTTAGTAGTATATGGCATCCGATTGAGACATTACAAAGCTCGATTATATTAATATTCTCACCACCAAACTTTGAGCTAACGCTGATCAATTCCTTGTAGTATAATAAATGACATTACATGCAACGCTGCCGTCTTTACTTTATGGAAAAAAGCTGCTATTATAAGGTAAGTTTATCTACATAATTAATAAATAATTATATATTTGGTAATACAACTTGCAATATCCATCGCAAATTTCATCACAAATGATCAAATTCCATTGCAAATAAAATTTATGACGATGGAATTTGCAATGAGATTCCACATAATTATGTCCCAAATCAACTTTTTTTTTAGTAGTATATGGCATCCGATTGAGATATTACAAAGCTCGATTATATTAATACTCTCACCACCAAACTTTGAGCTAACGCTGATCAATTCCTTGTAGTATAATAAATGACATTATAACATGCAACGCTGCCGTCTTTAGTTTATGGAAAAAAAGCTGCTATTATAAGGTAAGTTTATCTACATAATTAATAAATAATTATATATTTGGTAATACACCCCTGTGATGAGTCCTTTGAATTTGAAAAGTGAATGTTGTATTGACTCATTTTTTGACTTAATTTCATTAGAAAGTGAGGGATGATAATGAACTCGTGACGCGTGATTATTTTGACTATGATATCATAATAAACAATCATTTCACTTAAGTTAATAAGTGATGGTCTTCAATGATTTTATATTTTATGTCTCTCAACAATATCTTCCTTTGGTTTAATCTAAAAAAAACATTGTGATTTTAACTTATTGAATAGTTCAAAGTTGAAAAAAAATTATCAGCTCACTTTATTGGCTTTAAAGGAATCTTATTCTTAGTTTTGTCTGCTTGTACTGAAGAAATGATAAATAAATTTAAAAGCAAGAATTAACAAAACCGAGTTAAGCATAAGACACGTTATCAATGAGGACCACCGCGCATGGTTTAAATGAAAAAGGTATATATAACTAATACGGTCAACATTTGTAGATTATCATTAGTCATTACTACTTGTAGAAGCTAGCTAACACACTTCATTGTTGTGCTATCTGGGGTTTCCTTAATTATTTTAGTAATTACTTTAAGATAATGATTTGATTTTGATATAATGATCTATCGACTTTTCAACTAAATCTTAATTGAACTGAATTGAATACGGTTTAACATCTTAAATACGAAATCCGATTGATTTGTACCATACTAATCAACCAAGATTATATCCAATCAAATGTAGTCAAATGGCTAGTAGTCTAGTTTCTTTGGCCTAAAAATAAGAGTTAAAAACAAGGTCTTTATTCGAATTTGTTAAACAATTGCTGAATAAAAAATTATTTAGTAAACCTCAGTTGCGGTAAAAATTAACACTAGCATACGATACTATTATTTTATAATTAAGTCTTGGAAGTTGGAACGATATATAAGATATCATGTTACACTCGACCCTTTCTTGTGTAACTTGGCAATACAGAATATTCGTGATCAAATTAAAGGATACAATACAATGAAATAAAAAAATAAAAACACTATTTTCACCAATTGGCTGGAAATGGAAAAGATATCCATTTCGTAAAGGGATTTGAAACAAGAAAATATTGGATAAAAGTGTAACACATGGATTCATTAAATTAATATCACAATACATGCAAAATGGAATTTTTTTAATAATCAATTCAGCAGTACAATTAAATATTTTTCATTAGATAATTATATCATAAATTTTCTAGTTCTTAATTGATAATTTTTCAGAACTTAAAAAAAAATTCTGATTTCTGAATTTTTTTTTGATGGAAATGTGAACTTTTCGACCATAAATCATCAATATGATAATAGTTCCCAAAGACACTTTTGAGATATATAGTTCCACATTGGTTGTATGTGCAACTAATGTGGAGTTTACAAGGCCTTGGGGTGGTGTATCCCAAGGTTCTTTACATGGTATCAGAGGCTCGCCGTCCCCCACTTTCTCTTGTGGACTCTCTTAGCACAGGTAGGTTGGGCCTGTTACATTATCCACTTTTCAAGCCCAATGGGCTCTCGTATGAGGGGGCGTGTTGAGATATATAGTTCCATATTGGTTGTATGTGCAACTAATGTGGAGTTTATAAGGCCTTGGACACTCTCACCCTTTGAGCTAACTTTTGGGATGGTGTATCCCAAAATTCTTTACGGACATTATATGCTACTATGATATTGTACAAACAAGTAACCAACCAGAGTCATAGGTGGGGCTCGTGAAGGTGAGGAACAGAGGAAGAAGCTGCCCCTCAAGCATGGATGAAAATTATACCACTCTAGTCTTATGAGCCAACTACTTTTTGGGATTTAGAATGTATGTGTCCGTGTGTGCAATGCTAGCTGTCTGCTTTTCTCTCATGGTCAAGTACATTAATTCAAAAGTCGGTGGGTGGGTGTGAAATGAAAATGCAACCCAAAGCTTTTTTAAGCCGTCATGAAAGATACCAAAAACCATATGCTACGTGTGTGTGTATATATATATATATATATATCAATCATTATAGCGTGGTCCTCAAGCACGGGAAGATTTTACCTATTGGTGTGAATTAGGTTGTGTGTCAACTTTTGTTGCTCTCCACGGTGCTTTCTGAATTATAAGTTTCAAGGTTAAGTCAATTTTAATATGCTCGACCTATTCAATTTGTCGTATAATACAATAGCATTCTCTGGTCTAATTACTATTTTTTTTTTCCTATATTGATTATTCAATCAATGAGTGAGGAATGCATATCGTTTCGTTTGATTTTCTATATCGAAGTGAACTGAATTGATAAAGCGGTTTTGATTATGGAAATTGAATATAGCTTAATGGTTCAATATTTAAATTAATTAAAAAAAAACGTAATTCATTTTTTAAATTTCTTCAAACAATATAATTATTTATGATGCCATTTGATTCAATTTATATCATTTTTTTCTAGCAATACACATATAATTTAACTTTATTTTTTATATTAAACTGAATTAAGTTAATAGGTGATCAGACCTAATTTTACTTGGGCCGACCATAATGATCTTCCTCTACAGAATTAACATAAGTGATTTGACATAACTTTAACCCATGGGTTTTTATTGGAACAAGTGTAGGTATACCCACAAAACACTCTAATACTTAAATCAGATTTTATGTATGCAAGTGTTTGAATATAGAAGAAAATATGTATCTTTATTTGACGCAATTACATTTATAGTATAAAGGATGACCAGCTTTATTCGAAAATGTCCCCGCAAGTGATGAGACAACAATATTTCTCTATTGATTGTTGTATAGGTAGGTGGCTTGAGATGCTTTTTGCATAAGAATTACGTAAGTTGCTTGGGCAGCCTTTGTTAACTTAAAGACCCTTTAGAAAATATATGTCTTCGTGATAAAGACTCATATGTGTTTTCTACCAAAAAAGACTCACATGTGGACTTTAATATATTTATTGCAGTTGAGTAGGTATTTAATTCATTAAACGTAAGTTGATTGATTACTTATCATCTCATATTTAATTCATTAAGATGAACCAATTAAACATAGGTATACCTACAAAACACTCTAATACTTAAATCGGAATTTATGTAAGCAAGTGTTTAAATATAGAAGAAAATATGTACCTTTAATTAACACAATTACATTTATAGTACAAGGGATGACCAGCTTTATTCGGAAATGTCTCGGCAAGTGATGAGGCAACAATGTTTCTCTATTAATTGTTGTATAGTTAGGTGGCTTGAGATGGTTTTTGCATAAGAATTACGTAAGTTGTTTGGGCAGCCTTTGTTAACTTAAAGACCCTTTAAAAAATATATGTCTTGGTGGTAAAGACTCACATGTGTTTTCTACCAAAAAAAAAAACAAGACTCACATGTGGACTTTAATATATTTTTTGCAGATGAGTAGGTATTTAATTCATTAAACCGTAAGTTGATTGATTACTTATCATCTAGTATTTAATTCATTAAAATGAACCAATTAAATATAGGTATACTTACAAAACACTCTAATACTTAAATCAGATTTTATGTAAGTAAGTGCTTAAATATAGAAGAAAATGTGTACCTTTAGTTAACGCAATTACATGTACAGTATAAGAGATGACAAGCTTTATTCGGAAATGTCCCGGCAAGTGATGAGATAACAATCTTTCTCTATTGATTATTGTATAGGTAGGTGGCTTGAGATGATTTTTGCATAAGAATTAAGTAAGTTGCTTGGGCAGTCTTTATTAACTTAAAAACCTTTTAGAAAACATGTCTCCGTGATAAAGACTCACATGTGTTTTCTACCAAAAAAACTCACATGTGGACTTTAATATATTTATTGCAGATCAATAGGTATTTAATTCATCAAACGTAAGTTGATTGATTACTTATCATCTCGTATTTAATTCATTAAAAAGAACAAGTAATACACTGAAGCTAAATTTTCTTCTCGAGTTCGGTCAATGATTTGGTAACAAGTCATTTAGTTGCAAAGTCAGCCCCAGTTCACTTTCAATTGGTTAAGTTTCCTTATATTTCGTACAAAGTTTCCTCTTCAATTCTCACCAGCAGTGTTTGTCCACGACAAGAGAATCTGAAAAGGCTAAAACCCACGTCATCATCGCATACATTGCCCTACCACAATTTTAAGCCAAGTTTTCTTTTGACTTTGGGGTGTATGCGGTTTTTTTAACAGATAAATAAATAAATTGGGTTTAAGTAGATAGGGTGTTATTTTAGCTTTTTTATTGTGCTTTGATAAAATGAAAAAAATAAAGAAACCAAAATTAAAAATGAATAGAAAAAGGTCAAAAAAAAGAAGAAATAAAAATCAAATAGGATTAGAAAAATAATTAAAAAAAAAACTTTTGGAGTGCTTTCTTTTTCTTTTTTTTTTTGGTAAAAGGAGTGCTTTCTTTATTATGTAAATTTAGCTTGTTACAGGGAAATATTGTTTCGATTTTAAATTGCATGTTGTATGCTAATTTGAAGAAAAAATATTGTTATCGTTTATTTATTTGCCCGTCATAAGTTATCATTTTCATTTCTATCTACTTGCTAAAAAATATATTTATCATTACTTGTCTATTTTTTAATGAAAATTTAATTCACACACACACACACACACATATATATATATATATATATATATATATGAAAAAATATTTCTTCAGTCACTTGAAATAAGTTTATCTCAATCTACTCATTTTTTAACTATGTATTACGGATAATATATAGTTATAATGTTAAAGTTATTTGTTTTTGGGTTTTAGGTTTGTTATGTTATATAACAACTTTACTTTCCTGCACACACAACAAAGGGGAGAGAGAAAGTGGAATGATGAAAGAGAAAGAAAAACATGTGGACCTCATCTTTGATCGATGTGTGTGCTGGAAAGTGGAGTTATGTTATGTAACATAAAAAACATAAAACCTTTTTTTTTCTCTCTCTCTCCACGTCAGTAGATAAGTTCTGAAAAATGACTGAGGAGAGAGGAAAAAAACAAATTTAACATTATAATTTTCTATCACCCGTGATATATAATTAAAAAGAATAGTATTTGAATAGGCTGGATAAATGTTAACCTGGATATACATGATAAACACAACGATGTTAGTTTTGAGGTGGACCAATCACCATTCTCTGGGGAGTTTCCACGGGCTTAAATAGGCCGTGGACTGTCCTGATTTAGTATATCCAAACATAGTCCAGACTCCAGTCCAAACTGTTCAAGAGAGAAGACAAAAAAATAAAAATAAATAGAAAAGAAGGCGCAAGGTTAAGACTTGACATTAACATAGAAGAAAGAGCGTCCTTGGTATACTTGCAACGTTGCAAGGTAGCGGCGGCGGCGAAGGAGGCCAATCTCAACCAATTTTCGATTACTGTATTCGTCTAGTCAACAAGGTAATGTCCCTCTCCCTTCTATTATTTTTTTCCCTCTTTCTTTCATTACTGATCACTACACTTTAAGTTATTCGTTTTTGTATTTCATCTTCGGATCTTGTCTCTCTCATTTTTTCGATATTCATTCTGATACTTTACTCCCTACCATTTATTCTTTTTTTTTGTCTTTTTTTATTTCTATTAAATTAGTTCCAACTTTTCATTTCTTGTTTTGTTTTGTAAGTGACATAATGCAAAAAGGTTGAATGTTTAGGGTTATGACTTAGCACCAGAACCCAATTTTCCATTCAGGTATATATAGATTTTCCAAACAATCTCTTATAGGAAACTTGGACCTGTAGTTGATTAAGTTTTTATCTTAATCTACTGTTGTTTACATAATATAAACAGGTTTATTAGATAATTATATCATAAAATTATCTAGTTCTTATTGATAAGTATTCAGAACCTCAAAAAACCTTGTGATTTCTGAATTCATTTTGGATGGAAATGTGAACTTTTTGACCATAAATCATCAATATGACAATAGTTCCCATAGACACTATATCCTACTGCCTACTATGATATTCTACAAACAAGTTACCAACGAGAGTCGTAGGTGGCGCTCGTGAAGGTGAGGAACATATGTATGTGCGCATGTGTGCAATACTAGCTGGCTGCTTTTCTCTCATGGTCGAGTGCATTAATTCAAAAGTCGTTGGTTGGGTGTGAAATGAAATGCAACCCAAAGCTTTTTTATGTGGTGTTGACGTATGCACCTGATCAATCTCACTCAAGATAGTTGAAGTATGACAACTGACGTGTCTCAAGCTGATTGGCTCCTAGCTTTATAGAAGTAGTTATATTTTTATGTTCGCTCTTTCTGTTAGTTAGTTAACTAGTTCATTAAGCTTCTTTATAGTTTTCACATAATATATATGTGAACTTGTAACTCTGTATTCATTGATTCACAATATGAAATACAATCACGTTTCCACTCATAAGACGGTTATCAGAGCTTCTCGAGAAGCTCTGATTCTCCAATTTCTTCCATTTTCTTTTCTGTTGAATGTTCTTCTTCAAGAAATCCTTTACTGCATTAATGGCGAATCAGAGTTTAGGTTTTGTTACCTTTCATGAAAACCAGTTTCAAATAATTCTAAAATGTATTAGAAGTGACAATGGCCCTGAGTTTCTCATGCACGAATTTTTCAAAACCAAAGGAATCCTTCACCAAACTACATGTGTAAAAACTCCAGAACAGAATGACATAGTGGAACATAAACACCAACACATTATGAATGTTGTTAGAGCTTTGATGTTTCAAGCCGATATCCCTAAGTCTTATTGTTGTTACTCCATAGCACAATCATTTCATCTCATTAATCGTCTATGTACCCCACTGCTTGCACATAAAACGCCATATGAAATCCTACATTGTAAACCACCCTCCCTTAATCAACTAAAATCATTTGGTTATTTATGTTACGTGTCCACTTTACATTCTCATCGTACAAAGTTTGCACCAAGGGCCCAAAAATTTGTATTCTTGGTTATCAAGAAAGTACTAAATGATATTTTCTCCTTGAGTTACCTTCTCAGAGGTTATTCTTTTCTCAGAATGTCATATTTTATGAGATGGTTTTTCCATTTGCTAATATATTTCACTCTAAGTGAACATACCTCATCCATTCTTCTATGTACATCATCTATTATTTTTGATGACCTTTTTGTTCCTATCCACGGACCACCCAATGATATACCTTCAGATACACATCCTCCTGTTAATTTTGATACAATTCCATCAGTTCCCATTGTTACTCCTCCTCTTCGTCCATCTTCCAGGACAAGAAGACAACCAAACTATCTTTTGGATTTCCATTGCAACCATGTTGTTTCAGCTGCTCAATCTTCTTGTTCAGGTACTCGCTATCCACTTTCTAATGTTTTATCATGTGCTACAAGTTCTCCCTTATATACATTGTTATGTTTTAATCTTACTACCATGTTTGAACCTAAGTCCTATACTGAAGCCTCTAAACTCCAATGCTGGCAAGAGGCCATGGCAGCAGAATTGTCTGCTTTAGAATTGAATCATACATGGGATCTTGTTGATCTTCCACCTGGGAAACACATAATTGGCTGTAAATGGATGTATAAGGTGAAATATAAAGCAGATGAGACTGTAGAATGTAGCAAAGCTTGCTTAATTGCTAAAGGGTACACACAATTGGAGGGTGTGGATTATTTTGATACTTTCAGTCCAGTAGCAAAAATGACTACTCTCAGAATACATTTTTCGATTACATCAACCAGAAATTGGATTGTTGAACAACTAGATGTCAACAATGCCTTTTTACATGGTGATTTAAATGAAGAAGTCTTTATGGCTTTACCTCCTGGTGTCCAAGCTCAATCAGGCAAAGTCTGTCAGTTGCGCAAATCACTTTATGGTTTGAAACAAGCCAGTAAATAATGACATTCTAAATTGTTATGCACATTGATCTCTCTTGGTTATATTCAATCTACCGCTGACCACTCCATATTCATTAAGTGCAATGATAGTTCATTCACATTCCTTCTTACATATGTTGATGATATAATCTTAGTTGGTGATAGTCATGCTGAGATTCAACGTGTAAAAGCAGCCTTGGATAGTAAATTTCGAATAAAGGACTTAGGCCCATTGCGTTTTTTCTTGGGTCTAGAAATTTCTAGGTGCAAAATTGGTATTGCTGTGAATCAGCCAAAATATGCCTTGGATATCTTATCTGACACTGGCTTCTTGGGTGCTAAGCCATCCTCTACTCCTATGGTTCCTGCAACCAGGCTCTCTCTTAATATTGGGACTCCACTTTCTGAATCAGAGGCTATTTCCTATCGACGTTTAGTTGGTCGTTTACTATATCTTACAACTACTCGTCTTGATATTTGCTTTCCTGTTCAACAACTCAGCCAATTTGTTAGTGCTCCTACTTCTGATTACTCTGCTGCTGCTAACTGTGTCCTTCGATACATTAAAGGATCTCCTGCAACTGGCTTATTTTCTTCCTTCTGTGAATTATCTTCAATTGAGTGGCTTTACTAATTCTGATTGGGCATGTTGCCCAGGCACTAGGAGATCAGTTACCAGATTATGCATTTTTCTTGGTTCTTCATTGATTTGTTGGCGTTCCAAGAAACAATCTACAGAGTCTCATTCATCTAGTGAAGCTGAGTATCGAGCACCTGCTTCCATGACCTGTGAACTCGAGTGAATTTCTTATTTACTTCTAGACTTTGATGTTCATTGTTCCACACTAGCTCCCGTTTATTGTGATAATGTATTAGCTATATATCTTGCCAAATATCCTACTCTTCATGAGAGATCAAGAGTGAGATTGATATTCATGTTACTAGGGAAAAGCTTCAAGCTGGTTTATTATGTTTATTCCAGTTGCTTCATCTGCTCAGTTGGCTGATTTATTCACTAAAAGTCTTCATCCTGATCCATTTGTTGTTATGGTTGGCAAGCTGGGACTTCGTGATATCCACCATCCCGCTTGTGGGTGGGTGTTGACGTATGCACATGATCGATCTCACTCAAGATAGTTGAAGTATGACAACTGACGTGTCTCAAGCTGATTGACGTCTAGCTTTATAGAAGTAGTTATATTTTTCTGTTCACTTTTCCTTTTAGTTAGTTAACTAGTTCATTAAGCTTCTTTATAGTTTTCACATAATATATATGTGAACTTGTAACTCTCTGTCTTCATTGATTTACAATATAAAATGCAATCACGTTTCCACTCATAAGATGTGGTCCTCAAGGATAGCGAGATTTTACCTATTGGCGTCATTTAGGTTGTGTGTCAACTTTTGTTGCTCTCCTTATTCAATTTTAATCTGCTCCCCCTATTAAATTGTGTTCTTATAATACATTTGCACTCTTTCAAGCTAAATTTTCTACACAATCGCACTATCTGATCTAATAACTATTTTTGAAACATAAGTAATTAATGATTTATCAGCTGGAATTTAATTCATTTAAATGAACCAAGTAATACATTCAAGCTAAATTTTCTATACAATCGCATTCTCTGATCTAATAACTATTTTTGAAACATAAGTAATTAATGACTTATCAACTGGTATTTCATTCATTAATAGTAATATTAAATTTATAACTTATGAAGCACCGACACTTCAAAAATCTTGACGTGTCGTGTCCCATAATTCCTGACACTCTCCGACACTCCAACGCGCATTACAGAAATTCAAAAACAAGTTCAAAGGTTGCGTTACATTGAATTTTTAGTTCCAATTATTAGATTCGTTGAATTACGATTACCATTTTATTGAGTTTAATATAAATATTTGGGATATCTTATGTTTCTTGGTAAAATTGATGAATATTATAATTTTTGTTTCAATTTTTGTTAAATTATTGAATATTAAATATAACATACACTAAATAAATTGAAAGTATTATTTAATATTAAAACGTGTCCTAACGTGTCGAAATCTAACATATTTTAGAATTAACATGTCAGATTGTCGTGTCGGAGTGTCACGTGTCTCGTGTCGGTATCGGTGCTACATAGTTAATAACAATGAATATATATTTTTTGAAATGTAACAATGAAATTTATATATAGATATAAAATATAAATTCTTAATAGGGCATATTTTTTTAATTCAAATAAAAATTTATTTTATTTTACAAGTCATTTGATTTGTCAGCATTGGGCAAACTCGTAATTTTAATTTATTTATTGAAATACTTAATTTAATTTAATTTAAATAATTTTTTAATAATAATATATTTAAACACATATAATATAAGGGTTTAATTTTCTTCTTGCAAGTAGAAAATAAAGTTATTTGCTAATACTAAAGTGGGTGCGAGACCTTGGGAGGAAAAGATAAATAAAAATAAAAAGTATAATTTTATTTCTAATTTATAGGAAAAATATCAAACTAATGTGCATCAAAGCTTTTAGTATACCTTCTTCCAATCCATTCCTTCACTTCGCAACCAAGAAACTTTTGTTGAGATGGCTCAGGTGAGGCTAGGAAAGAAGCTTAAAACTTCTAAGAAGGCTTGGAAGAGTTTCTCCAAAACACTCAACATTCCAAAGCCATCAAAGCCACCTTTACATTTGCTGCTGCTGCTTCTAACTACAATGTTCATAGCAACAACATGTCTGCCATATACCAATAGATGACCATGGAAGCAGTGTCATTGAAACTCTTGAGGATGCATGGAGGGTTGTGGTTGCTAACTCACCTCATCTGCAGGTTAATGAGAGGGCAGAACAGTTCATCTCCATGTTTTATGAAGATTTAAGGATTCAGAAAGAGATGTCTCTATTGGAATTCCAAGAAATGCTTGCACGAGGTATCTGAAATTGATGTCCTCTACTCATTTTGTGTTCTGTTCAAAGGGAGACATAAAAATGTTTTGCCAAAAAGCGTGTCAAGATATACCCTATAAGCTTTTGTAAGGGGAGTGTTTTTTTCAGTTTCCCTTGTTTTTATTTTTCATTTCCTTGGTTCAGAGAGTCATATATATGAACATCTTGTCAATGGTGCATTAATCTTAAACAGAGAGGGAGAGAGACCATGAAGAATTGTTGACGTTGAGCTCTGAAGTTTTGGCGTGATCTTTTTTTTTTTTTTTTAATTTTGTAGAGAACGGTATGAATGGGAAATAAGGTAACAGAGGAAAAGTGGGTTTTGGATTACAAAAAACAGAGTCTTTTGATGAGTGAAATAAGAAACAGATATTATTGCATGGAAATTAGAGAATCACATAAAAGTGTGGGATACGAATGACATTATTTAATTCATTTAAATAAACCAAGTAATACATTCAAGTTAAATTTTCTTCTCGAATTAAGTCAATGATTTGGTCGGAAATACAGGGTCAGTCCTTTTTCAATTGGTCTCGTTTGCTTGTATTTCTTACCAAATTTCCTCTTCAATTGTCACCATTCACCAACACTATTTGTCGAGGACAAGAGAATATGAAATAGTTAAATCCCACATTCCCACATCATCGGTGAAAGTGGATTGTACCAAGTGAAGTTTTGTCCCAAAAAGTTAAGCGTATACTAAAATATTCAAATTTAATCTGAGCCGATAATATAATACAAGTCTAATAAAAATAAATGGTCCGACCTGATTTGTTAATCTTTTAATTTTTAACTTACTCTAATAAATCTATTAATAAATTTTTTTCGGAATGTAGGAGGTTAGAAGAAACCTCCGTTATCATTGCATGGATCAGGAGGGATATATTCATAAATTTTCTCTATTAGTTTGCCAGGAATTGGATCTCCTCTACAAAATTTTAGTTACAAGCATGAGAGTCCATCATACAAATAAAAAATAGTCAACACAATCATGAGTTTTATGTTTATTATGTTGTAGGAAGAGTAATTGTGTAATGTTATAGAGATTCGTTTTGCGAGCCATATATATATATATATATATTTTTTTTTTTGTTTTAAAATGTGTGAGCCCCACAAAATGTTGTGAGTGTAGGAAAATTTCTTATGTTATGTTGAAGGATAAAATGAAAACCCCACAAATATTCATCATAGAAACTAGCATGTTACGGAAGCACATCGGCAGAAGGAACAAACGAAACACAATTATCATGCATTTATGCATGAATAAAGTACAATTAAACGTGAGTTTATGAATAATAGATAAACACAGCTACTATAATTGGCAGTTTTTTAAGTTGGAAAAGTCATAAAAATTTAATAAATAGACTCTTTGAACTTCAAACTTCAAAAACTGCTCAGAAGACCATTAGACGACAATTGTATGCATAAAAAAATATGGCGTTTTCCCTTATGTTCATTTCTTACTTGAGGTGAGATATTCATACTACCATGTCATTACTATTCTAATCACCATTGAATTTAAAAGTTATTATTTTTTTCACTCTCTTCATTCAACTTTTCATCTAATCCAATTATATTTAGAATGATGATGGAGTGATAGTAGAAATAATTCTTAATATTAATATCATACCTCTTCTTCCATATCATCAAATTCAAACTACTATTTTATCAAGAAATCAAAGAGCCCTAAAGAAGAAAGTGTACCACTTGGTCAAACGGCTTGAGACTTCCTTCCTCTTCTTTGTTAAGATTATGGATCTTGTTGCAGTGTTTATTTAATTTTATCATGAATTCTTCCAACCCTCAAAACGACGTAGATTTGAAGTTATTGGAGATAACTTTATCTCATGTGGTAGGAAAAACGATAAACTCTTAAATATTTTGTACAAATGTAAAATACTTTTCGCTTTTTCTACGGTCAATGTAGATAAATTATTTACATTGATCCCAAAATGATAGTATTTTGGGACGAAAATCAATTTATTTTTGTAATTATAATTTATTTTAGGATTATAATAGTCTTTCTCATTATAAATTTTTAATATTTCAACCAAAAACAACATTGTATTGGGAGTGAATATAAATATTTATCTATATTACCTATAGAAACATTAAAACCTATTTATGTTGATATATTTAACTACTTAATTTTGTTTTGTTTGTTTGAAACAATATTTACCTACATTTTCTAATTTTAGATACATAATTTAAAGAAAAAAATTATCTATTCACGAGTCATGTTAGTACGTTAAGTGAACTTCTAATAACACACAAAACATATATAATTTTTTTAGCTTTGTTTAATTGTTTTAGGAAATATTTATAACTAAATTCAAATTATGATTTTCCTTTTCTCTTGCAATTTTATTAAACAAGACTATTTTCATATAGTGAATACTTAATAATTCATTATTTACTTTTCATTTAAGATAACTTCACAATTAACTTGATAAAAAAATAATTAATAATAATATTAAATGCATAACACTGAAATTTTATATATAGATATAAAATATAAATTCTTAATAGGGCATATTTTTTTAATTCAAATAAAATTTTATTTTATTTTAGTATTCATTTGATTTGTCAGCTTTAGGCAAACTCATAATCTTAATTTTGATTATTTCCAAAAAAAAAACAAATTAATTTTGATATATTGAAATTATTTATTTATTTATTTTAAATAACTTTATAATAATAAAATATTGAAATATATATATATATAATATTAAGGGTTTAATTTTTCTTCTTGAAAGTAAGTATTTGCTAATATTGGGTGGGTGAGGCCATAGGAGTAAGGGTGAAAGTGGGCTGGGTTAGGCCGAGTTTTGTTCCAAAAAGTTCAAACCTATGTCAAAAAATCTCAATTTGACCTAACTCATAGCATAGTACGAGTCTAACTATTAGTCTAACCTAACACATTTATAAAAAAAATGAATGGTCTGACCTGACCCATTAGCCTGTTAATTTTTAACTTCCAAATAGAACCATGAATCAACTTCACAAAATACTCAAATTCTATTGTTAAAACAAAAACCACAATTTCATCGTCCCAACAGAACAATGAATCACAGCAACAGCTTATCACAATCTGCATTTAAGTCATTTTCATAAGCAAAATATCTAAACTAAATAATATATATTTCATCAGATTCAACAAATCAATCCATACTATGTAAATTAAAATAACTTTATGAATTCTACAAATACATCATGATGCTTGTAGTAGCTAAAAACTTCTCATCATCTTCTATCCCGAGCAAATACAATTTCAAGGTTACATAAGTTGACAAACAATTTGAAAATGTAGAAATCAAAAAACAAGATTAAAGAATAGAAAGAAAATAAGATTAAGAAACAAAAAAACTTTTTTATACCTTTTATTTTTTCTTCAAGTCATACTTATTACGTAGCCAATCTCCACCACATATTAAAGCTTGGATAGACAATTACTCTTCCTCCGACACTAAATATTGATTCCGATGCTACTATAGAAATTAGTACAGATTTTATGTCCTTCCTAAAGGTAGTATTGATGGGGATCGAACCTAGGTCCTTCCACCACCTACTCAACTCACATTCACCAACCGAGCTATCACAATTTGGTCCTACTATGGATATTATTATTTTATTTTATTTAAAATAAATAATATAATATAGACCGACCTGTAAACTTATAGGCCCGGTATGTAAAAAGAAACCTATGATCTGCTTCATAAATAGACTTTTTGAAAAGTCTAGGTCTGTTCTATTTGCCTGTATATAGTTGGCCGAACCTGGCTTGATATAGGCTAGGCCGTAGGCTGGCCCGACCCACTTTCACCCCTACTTGGGAGGAAAATATAAAGAAAAATAAAATGGGCCCACACAATCCCCTTTGTGGCTCTGTCTATACAAAAAATTATTGTAGGAAAAATGTTAAACTCATAATTTAAATATAATTATGCACACAATAACTCTTTCTTTAAGTTTTTTTATTTATTTAGTGAAGGCACATAAATAATTTTAGACTCCATTTGACTCTTTTTTTAAGCTACAAATTACTTTTGATTTAAAATTAAAAATTTTAAAAATAAAATAAAAAATAAAGATAAAATTTATTGGTTATTATAGAAAGCTATTCTCAGGATTTGAAGAGGAAGATAGAATAATTTATAATTAGGATAAATTATAAGACTAAATGACAAAATCTATGAATACAAATCTTAAATAAGGATAAGACTGGAAAATAAATATAATGACTCCAGAAAATTATACATATCTTAAAAAATTCCTTATAAGAACTGTTAACTTTTTCTTTTTTTATTCATTATGAAAATATTTTTTATAATATTATTATTTTTTAAATTATATTTGGTTAAACTTTAATTTTTAAAGAGAGAGAAGTTAGAAAAAGACCGACCAAACATGTACTTCTTATATATAAAATGAAAATAAAAATCAATCCCTTCAAATAAATGATAATTATTAATAATTTTTAAATTAAATAAATAAAAAGAAAGAAGTAGGTGCAAAGTTGCATCCGATTATCGTGAAATGTGTACCAAAATTTCTAAATCCGCGGATGCAAAATCAAAAAAGAAGTAGAGTCGGGGGAAGAAAGAGAATAGACATAAACGATGAACTTATATAAAAAAGTTAGAAAAAGATATCTTTAAATTATGGTCAATGAAAATAGGGTCCATCTAATCTCAATAGAGAGAAAGAGATTTTTATGTTATAGACTCACACGTGATGGGCCCGTCATTTAAAAAAAAAAAGAGTGTCAGAATTTTTGATGGATCTATTGAAGATAAAATTACTCTTATGCAACTTAAATAATTTTTTCCATAAAAGTAATGATAAATTATAATTCCATGGGCTTTAAACAGGTCGTGGACTGTGCTGATTTAGATTTTAGAGTATATCCAAACACAGTCCAGACCAAACTGTTCAATCAAGAGAGAAGACAAAAAGAAAAAAAAAAAGGAAATAGAAAATAGAAAAGAAGGCACAAGGTTAATAGACTTCACAGAAACACAGAAGAAAGAGCGTACTTGGTACTTGCAGCGTCGCAAGGTAGCGGCGGCGGCGACGGAGGCCAATCTCAACAAATATACGATTACTGCATTCGTCTAGTCAACAAGGTAATGTTCCTTCCCCTTCTTTTCTTTTTGTTCCTCTTTCTTTCATTCCTGATCACTACACTTTGAGTTATTCGTTTTTGCTTTTCCTAATCAGATCTTGTCTCTCTCGTTTTTTCGATCTTCATTCTGATACTCTACTTCCTACCATTTCGTCTACTAAACTAAAAAAATGTTTTTTTTTTTTGTTTTTTTATTTCCATTAAATTAGTTTTTAACTTTTCATTTATTGTTTTGTTTTGTTAGTGTCATAACGCAAAAAGGTTGAACATTTAGGGTTTTGACTTTGCACCAGAACCCAATTTTCCATTCAGGTATATATAGATTTTCCAAACAATCTCTTTAGGAAACTTGGAGCTGTCGTTGCTTGAGTTTTTATCTTATTCCATTGCTGGTTACAGAATATAAACAGATTTATTTATAAATAGATTTTTTATTGTAATGGCATTTATTGAATAAATAAAATCTTTGTGTTTCATGCGCTGAGGCTATTCTTTCTCATATATATTAATTTAATTGAAGTTTTTTACATTTCGTATCAATGAATAGAAATGGGCAAGGTAACAACTAATAACAATCTATCATATTGTGTTGTAAAGATTACTTGAAGATTAGGCCTTTCTGTAATCAATTTTCTTTATATTCTGAATATTATCCGTGAGTAGCAGAATTTACGGGGTTTAAAATGAGAAATGTGGATTAGGAATGTTATATACTGTTCACCTGATGCCTTATTCTACGTTGGCTTTTTTCTTTTGGTCCAGGGCTTTGTTCTGATCAACTTCCCCGACTTGATGGCGTCTAAGTTGCGGCAGTTGCAGTCCAAAGCATGTCAAGCATCCCAATTTGTAACCAAGCATGGAACTGTTTACTACAAGCAGTTGTTGGAGGAGAACAAGCAATACATTCAGGAGCCTCCTACAGTAGAGAAATGCAACCTATTGGCGAAGCAATTGTTTTACACCCGCCTTGCTAGGTTATATTTTCTCTATCCTTGCTCTTTTTTTTTTTCTTGAAAATGTCTCTGGCTGGACTCACTGTATAACATTCTCTAATTCTATATGCTTGTTATTGATTTCAAATAGTTTTTTTAACATTCTTTATTACACTTTGATGTTGCTGGTCATGTCTAAATGTCTAATAGCTGCTCCCTTCCCCTCTGTAGACAAGGGAGGAAGCCCTGAAGGGTGAGATTTCAAGCTTTGAACTGACTGTTCAATCATTTTTTTGGTACCGACACTTGAAAATCAAAGTAGGCCATCAAGTCTTGCATCTTAATTTTGTATTAGATTAGTATTTGCTAGTTATTTAAAAAATATGGACAGATGATCATGTAATCCACATTATTCCTTTCTCGGCATTGAAGTGTCAGTATGATGCAGCCCAGGAATTTGTTTTGAATTAGGGCTGGATGAAAAGGGTATACGTGGATAGGCTGGGTGGGTATCTGGGATAAGGGTTTGTGTGGGAGGAAATCCACCGCAGAGCTTAGACAGAAATCAGAGATGATCAGAATTGTGATCTTATCTTTTAAACAACCAACCACTCCCCGTTAAACCTGACTAGCGAGTGCGGGGTGGAGGTAATCCTTGTACACAGGCTTACCCTTACATAATTGAAAAGAGGCTGTTTCATGGATTCGAACCCTTGACCTTTCGATCATGAAAGAACATCTTTATCACTGAACATCTTTATCACTACTCCGGTTCGCCCCCTTTTTATCTTTTAAACAACCACCTGAAGATAAATTCAGAATATACTTTACTAAATATTGTTCTGAACTGCCTTAGAATGGCATGGCATTGCATCAAATAATTTCCATAGATGGGCATACTGATTGATGTCTGGTGCTTGTTATCAGCATTTTGTTGGTGCTAAATTTATTCTTGCATGCCTAACATAGTAAACCAATTTGGATTGACACCAAAAGTTGCTTCAACTGAATGTATTGCAAAATATTACGTACATGTTAATTACCCAGAATAATTACTTCCAGAGGTTTCCAAACCCCTTAATAGGACCTGAACATAACGTGCTCAAGTAAAATTCTGCCAAGTGTAGACCATTGTTTCTTACATTCCATTAACAGTTGTGCCCAGAGATTTTATTTGTTCAAAACAGATATAGGTCTAGCATCCTTTATTTTTCCATCGAAGTGCTTCGGCAGTTTAGAAATGCATTGAATTGTAGTCGTCGCCTCAAAATAAGGTCTTAAAAAATAACTTCTGAATTTTGAAGAAAAATGGAATGGTTGTCAGTGAAAAACATTTTTAATCAATATATTTGCCTGCCACTCTAAATCATAGAATCAGAGCAGGGTGGATGATATGGCGTGGTGCATCTCGGTTTTTGTATGACCGCAAAACCCAGAGATTTTATTTGTTCAAAACAGATATAGGTCTAGCATTCTTTATTTCTCCATCGAAGTGCTTCGGCAGTTTAGAAATGCATTGAATTGTAGTCGTCGCCTCAAAATAAGGTCTTAAAAAATAACTTCTGAATTTTAAAGAAAAATGGAATGGTTGTCAGTGAAAAACATTTTTAATCAATATATTTGCCTGCCACTGTAAATCATAGAATCAGAGCAGGGTGGATGATATGGCGTAGTGCATCTCGGTTTTTGTATGACCGCAAAATCCCCCTTAAGCTAAAACGAAAATTCTATAGAATAGCAGTAAAGCCTGCAATGCTATATGGAGCTGAATGTTGGCCAACACATAGGCAACATGAGCATAAAATAGGAGTAGCAGAGATGAGGATGTTAAGGTGGATGTGTGGTTATATGAGGATGGATAAAATGATAAATGAAGATATTCGACGAAAGGTAGGAGTACTACCAGTGGCTGAAAAGATGAGAGGATATAGATTGAGGTGGTTTGGGCACGTAATGAGAAGGCCCGTGGATGCTCCCGTAAGAACAAAAGTTTGTTACCAAGAGTTCAACACAAAGAAAGGTAGAGGTAGACGGAAACTTACTTGGGGGAAGGTAGTAAAGCCAGACTTAATGGATTGGGATATAGATTGACGGACGGTGTGCGTTAGAACTAAATGAAGAAAAGCTATAAGCATGCTGGAGGGTTAGACCGTTGTTATTCCTATGTTCCAGATGGTCCATTTTTAGTCTTTTTTCCTCTTCATCTCCCCCCTCTTCTTCTTGTCCCCTTCTTTTATCACTTATATATATATATATATATATATATATATATATATATATATATATATATATATATATATATATATATATATATATATATGTGGGAAAAACATCTATCCTTTTAAAGGATATAACCATCCGTCCATCAATGGTTATAATTTATTGGGTCAAATTTAATGGGCCAAACTTATTATTAATTAATTAATAATTTTGATCCAATAAATTATAACCGTTGATGGACGGAAATCAACGGTTAAGATCTAAAATGACATATGGTTATATCCTTTAAAATCATAGATGTTATTTCCTATATATATATATTATTACTATTTTTTTATTTATTTTTATTTTATATATTTTTTTAACCCTTTCGTATCTTTTATTCGAGTTCATCTACCACCGACCCCGATTAATTTGGGATAAAGGTGTTGTTGATCTTGATGTTGATATTTGACTGCCACTATATGCGTTACATTTTGAAGTTTCTCCATAATCCATCGAAGTATGGTTTGACTGTATGCCTTGAATTTGGGAAGCTCATAATGTGCTTTTGAGTAGGAGTGGGAATGTTGGTGTCCCGCCATAAAAGAGGTTAACCCACTTTGCCTCCGCTATTGAAAATGGGTTGAAAATCTCAACCCATCTCGAGGCGGGTTGGCGGGTCAACCCGCCTATAGTGAAAAATGAAGAAAGAGAATCAAAGAGAAAGATTGAGTGAGATGTTTTACCCAAAGTACGTAATTAAGCTTAAAAAAACTTGTCGGGTCAACCCTCATCCAACACCCTTTAAGCGGGCTGGTTAGAAAATGTAGCCCAACCTGCCAAATTAGGCAGGTCAGGTGAGTTGACTTGACTGGTCAAACCCGTTTTGCCACCTCTACTTTTGAGGATATCTATAAGCACCATTATTTTAGTGTAGAGCTCCTTGTTAGTTGATGTCATCATGTTACTAATGCTGATAACAAAGTAACCTTAGCTCATAAATTTCCACCCATCTTCAATGTGGCAACAACTTGCTGCTTGTTGTTTATGTGCTGAAGCTCACTTCTATTTGTTATTTAAATTTTTTGCGCTGGCAGCCTTGCCTCACTATGGTATCTATTTGCATATGTCAATGCGTGTGTTTCATTCCAATATGATCTTCGAATTAGACTTGCATTTCAAATTATGTCAGCCTGTCTTCTCTACCATCCTTAGTGAATTAGCTAAGCAATGATATAGTGGATTCTGAATGGTCAAATGTCAGACACTTGCTAATTATAGATGAATATATATGTATAAACTGTCTATAATTTGCAATAGTCTGTTCTATGCCATTTAATTTTGGCTGCTTCTGCTACTATATGTAACTTCAATATTTTGCAGTATTCCGGGTCGTTATGAGTCCTTCTGGAAGGAACTTGAACATGCCAAGCATTCATGGAAAAACAGGCAAGACTTAAAGGTTGAAGATGTAGGTATGGCTGCTTTGTTTGGCCTGGAGTGCTTTGCATGGTTTTGTGCTGGTGAGATTGTTGGAAGGGGATTTACTTTCACCGGTTATAATGTCTGACAATAAGCACTTGAAAGTGTAGGTTTTAGCAGGGCTATATACTCCTAAAGCCAGCTGCTTTGGTCATTTATACATTTTATGGATTATGGGCATTCTGCAAAGCAATTTGTGTTATTCTGAATTATTTTTGGGAAAAAAAGTTGAGAAACTAGTGGCTATGATAAGCCTCAATAACCCCTTGTATTTGAAGCGGGACGGACATTGTGTTGTTCTCTTGTCATGTTGGAAAGTTAGTGGTGGTACTCGACAATGAACATGCCCCTGCAATTTTTTTAGTATTTCTTTGTTATAATTTTTTAAAAATGATATTACTAATTTAGGTTCACATAAAATATTAAAATGAGAATAAAAAATTGTTGAATCTCCATATTGTTTTTTGGGCCTGTTGTTGAATTTGGGCTGGGCACATGAAAACTTGATGTTCAGCAACGTAAGTGCTTTTTGTGGGGTATAATTTATTAAGAAGTCCAAGCTTGTTTACCAGTAGCGAATTAGCAATCGCTTGGGCTTTCTGTTCTTTGATATTTTAATATGATAAATATAAGTGAAATGAAAGACAGCTATAAGCCTACAACGTAAAGAAATGGGTTCAAGTTTGTGAGTGGCCTCGGTCTCGAGGGTCTACATAACTTTCCTCGCTCACCCAAGTGAAGTATCCTCCAAGAATTGAGGTGTTTGTGAATTTTCAGAACCACCTTCACCTCTTTTGTAGGAAATAACTTGCTCTAACAGGAAAAAAGGACTTCTGAATTAATATAATCCGTTTCTTGTGAACTCTTCGTTTAATTGTGCATTATCAATTTGCATAAAGCACATGTTCAGAAATCTGGAAAGGTAGATATTTTTAGTGATAAGTAAAATAAGTTACTTTAATATTATCGTTTAGGGTGTTAATATGTTTGCTTTAATATTATCGTTTATTTAGAAAATTATCTTCCGAGGATACTCATAGAATTTCCGTACAGAAAAGGCTACTTATTCATAGTTCCTGAATGACATTAGATCTTTCGTATGATGAGTGATCAGCGAACAAGATTATTGAGAAGAGCAGTTGGCCTTAAGCAGATTCATTGAGGCACTTAAACCAATACAGATTGGCATTGGATTACCAAGTTAGTCAAGTGAGGGCGTGATTAATAATCATGCTGATGGCCCTCCATTCGCATTTACCGTCAGTTAATTAAATATATGAAATAAGAAAACTTGAGGTTGAGGCAATAACGTAAGACCATTTTTTGTTACTTATGCATCAATGGTGTAATACAATATTCGTAGTTTGAATTCAAATTCCAAGTTTGGTGATCCAGTTATCCAACTGGGGAGAGGACATGTGAGAGGGATGCCTGCCGGCGAGGTGAGGCTAGATTCTTCATCTAATGCTGACATGTGTCAAAGAAGATAGTCCTCATAAATTATGAGTTGTAAAATATATAATTTTTTTATGAAAAAATTATTTCTCTTATAATAGGAGATAAAATTTATCTTTTGTGACTCTAAAACAATTCATTTTTGGGTTTAGAAAAAAAAAAGATATTTTAGAAATTTTATTTTCTTTTTGTATTATAATTTGTGTGGTGCAGTGCATCTGAGTTTTTGTGTGTCACAATATCCTATCTTTTTTAGGAAAAATTGTGTATATTTTAAAGGAAGCTTAAATAGTTGTGTTATTATATAAAGATAGCAGTAAGAAAAAGTGAACTATAAAGGTGTGAGCTGAATGTTGGCCAGCACATAGGCAACATGAGCATAAAATGAGAGTAGCAAACACTTTTCCTTCTTTTTTTTATGAAAAAAATATTTCCCTTATAATAGGAGATAAAATTATTATTTTTTTGACTCTAAAACAACTTATTTTTGGGTTTAGGAAAAAAAAATAAAAGATATTTCAGAAATCTTGTTTTGTTTTTGTATTATAAATTTCACGAAAATACCCTGTAATTTTTTTTTTCAAATGACAAAACAACATTCCCTTTTTTTTGAAAATAATTATATTTCCTTTTTTGGACTTTTATATTTATATATATACAAATTTATATACACACACACACATATATATATATATATAAGTGTAAAAAGTTAATGTAATTTTTTTTTACACTAATATTTTTTAATTTCACGAAAATACCCTGTAATTCTTTTTTTCAAATGACAAAACAACATTGTTTTGGAATTGTTGAAAATAATTATATTTCCTGTTTTTGGAGAAATATTAATCCTTTTTTATTTGTAAATTTATTAATAAGAGAGAAAGTTTGATTATATGCACCATAAGTGTAAAAAGTTAATGTAATTTTTTTTTACACTAAATTTTTTATAAGGAAATAAATACAAAACAACATTGTTTTGGAATTGTTGAAAATAATTATATTTCCTGTTTTTGGAGAAATATTAATCCTTTTTTATTTGCAAATTTATTAATAAGATATATATATATATATATATATATTATTACTATTTTTTATTTATTTTTATATTTACTTTTATGTTTCTTTTTTTCAACCTTTTTGTATCTTTCATTATATTTCCTGGGAGAAATATTAATCCTTTTTTATTTGTACCCCAATTAATTTGGGATAAAAGTGTTGTTGATGTTGATATTGATGTTTGTATTATAATTTTTACGAAAATACGTTGCAATTTTTTTTTTCAAACCTCAAAACAACATTGTTTTGGAATTGTTGAAAATAATTATATTTCCTGTTTTTGGAGAAATATTAATCCTTTTTTATTTGCAAATTTATTAATAAGATTAACAAAGTTTGATTATATGCACAATAAGTGTAAAAAGTTAATGTAATTTTTTTTTACACTAATATTTTTTAATTACTTAATACATAATTATTTATCACTACTCTGTTTTCTTAGTAACTAGTTATTACATAATGAATGAAAACGGATAACAACTAAAAGATGGTAGTCAGCCATGAATAGTAGACTTATTTGATAATTTAATATTTGAAAGAGTTGTAGGATATTCTTACTATCCATTTTTTCTATTACCATTCCACTACCATTGGATTAGAGGGAAAGTTGAATGAAGAGAGAAAAAAAAAAAACTTTTGAATCCAATGATAATTAAAGTGGTAGTGGAGCAGTAGTAGAAAAAATGAGTAATAGGAATATCCAACCCTTGAAAAAAAAATAGACTAACTTACTTATTTACATCATGATTTGTTTTCCATTCACCTTATCTTTTTCAAACAGATTTACTCTTAACAGTGGAAAAAGAAAAAGGTGATGTGTAACAAAAAAACAAAACAAAACAAGTTATAACGCTTAACAAAGGTTATCATTATCTTTTACCAAAAAAAAAAAGGTTATCATTATCAAATGACATTAATAAAAAGAATTTGAGTTTGATTAGTGCTAGGGAACTTTGTTATTAGTATCGTTACGAAGCTTGTGTTATCATTATTAAAAAGATTTGAAGCTTTTATTATATCATATCGTCATGAAGCTTGTATCATATCACGTCCTTAGAGTAGTTCTTCCTCCTAAACTTTAATTGGGAAAAAAAGAAGAAAAAATTATCGTACCCTTTGATTTCTGCAAAGGTCCAATTAAACGGAGACATCAAAATTTCTTCATAAAATCCAATAGTCGTTACGCTTCAAAGACAAAAACAATCAGAGTCCCTCTCCTTCGTTCGTGTTTTGTGTTATGCTTTTACAAGCAATGCTGCGTCGTGGAAGCTTCAAGTCCTCAAAGTGGTACGAAACTATTGAATTTATTTATTTTTCCCTTAAAAAATCCAGCTTAATTTTTTTTTTTTTATTGGTTTATGTATCATCAGTGTGAAGGTTTCGATGATTCGAGAGAGAGAGTATGTATAGATTTGAATTTGATTTAATTGATGCAGCAAAACTGCATTGAAGCTTGCGATTTCACGGATAAAGCTTTTGAAGAATAAGAGAGAAGCCCATGTGAAGCAGCTTCGGAAGGAATTGGCCCAGTTGCTTCAGTCTCACCATAACTACGCGGCTAGAGTCCAGGTAATAAATTCAGAAACTAAATAAAAATTAATTCGATTATTCAATCCAAATATACCAACCGATCTAATTCATATTAAATTGAAATTTTATACATATATTTTAAAAATAATACAGTGCTAATTTTTTTTTGTATCATTCACATGTATTTATGAATCTTTTTTATTGTATTTTAAGTAAAACTTAATTTTCTATTATTATACCCACAATTAATTATTGTAAAGAACCAAATCAACCCAAAACTTAAGCGGTTGGACGAGGTTACATTAATGATTTTATATATTTCATCTATAACACATTCCCTCACGAAAACCGACTGGCTTGAAGGGTAAATAATGCACATGCTTACATACATGTGCTAAGAAACTCCATAAGACATAATTAATTATCGGCTTTAATGTTTCCACAATAAATGTAGATGACTTATCTACATTCACTCATAAAATAACATCATTTTGGGTTTAAAGATTAAAAAATTATAATAAAAAATACTATTATAACCCTAAAATAAATTATAATTATAAAAATACCATGATTTCCCTCTCAAAACAACGTCGTTTTGGAAATGTATAACTTACCTTTGACTGCAGAAAATATGAACCCTTAATTATTATTAACTAAATGAGGGGCGTTGAGGATCGAACATGTTACATAAGGACTCAGATACCACATAAAGAATCGATTCAACTCAAAAATCTTAGATGTTGGGTGAAACTATTAATGATTATATATATATATATATATATATGAAGATTTGACACCTCATCCGTTAGATCAAAAAATTAACGGTGTCACATGCTTACAAATCAGAGCCGTTGATCTTTTTTGATCTAACGGCTCTCAGATAAAGTGACAAACTTTACCTACCTCTATATATATATATATATATATATATATATATATACAATTATATTTACAATTTCGATATATAATTTAGGAAATTATAATAAATTTGTTTAAACTTATATGTACTGTATATCTGTATTTTAACGAATTAGTTTAGACTTAAGTAATTTGATGAAATTAAATTTCTATAAAAAAAATGATAACAGACTTAGTCTAAATGATTTAAATTGAATTGGGTTGAATTAAATCAATTTTACATTATAATCAAACAGAACCGATTAGATTAAATTGAAGCGGGGGCAATTTGCTGGTAAGAAGGAAGTAATGAATGATAAATAAAGGTTACAACATCTTTGTATTTTTTTTTTTTTGCATTTGAATTTTGGCCTATTTTGCATTCAGGTTGAACATGTTGTCACGGAAGAGAAGAAGATGGTAGCATATGATCTTATTCAGATATACTGCGAGCTTATTACTGCACGCTTGCCGGTGATTGAATCGCAAAAGTATTTGAAACTCACCTAAACAACTCCAGCACGTGTCTTCATATTTAACATATGGATTTTGTCTAAGTTAGAGGGATTATCATCTTTTTTTTTTTATTTTCGTGATTGATTGTACTGGAAGCTATATTCATCATGCG
Organism: Gastrolobium villosum; assembly: GCA_032173675.1. Taxonomy (NCBI): domain Eukaryota; kingdom Viridiplantae; phylum Streptophyta; class Magnoliopsida; order Fabales; family Fabaceae; genus Gastrolobium; species Gastrolobium villosum. The sequence goes on along the minus strand of JAVKPL010007866.1, from coordinate 127,178 downwards.
CTAATTCATTATGATTGTGCATTGTCATTGTGTTGATTTTTTTTTTCTCTCTCTCTCTCCAGATACTGCCCCATCGATTTGAAGGAAGCAATTTCAAGTGTAATATTTGCATCTACAAGATGCTTAGATATACCTGAGCTCATGGAAGTGAGGAAGCAAATTAAGGCTAAGTATGGAAAAGAATTTGTCTCAGCAGCTCTTGAATTACGCCCTGACTGTGGTGTAAATCACTTGGCAAGTTTCTCTACCTGCTTGAAGTTGGGAAGGATCTTGTTAAATCTCATTTATAGTCACTTTTTTTTTTTTTCTAATTTAATGTTCGAATCTAGAAAACAGCCTCTTTGCAATTATGCAAGGGTAAGGCTGCGTACACACTCGGTAGTCTGGTTGAACGGGGAGTGGTTTGTTGTTTTGTTTGTTGTCTAATTTAATGTTGTCTTTACAGTTGGTGGAGAAATTGTCTGCCAAAGCACCCGACGGTCCAACCAAGATCAAAATACTGAGTGCAATTGCTGAGGAGCATAATGTCATATGGCAACCATCATTAGAAGAAAATGATGTGAATTCGTCTCATGATTTGCTGGTAGGCTTTGTTCATTATGGATAATCTATGGTTGATTTTATATCATAATAAAAATATAAGTTTGTATTATCAATATGCTGTATTTTATTATTTTTAACACTATTTATATGTTAAGGCTGGACCAAATACTTTTGAGAAGGCTACTTATGTTGAACCTCCTCAACTCCATGTTCCACATATTCATGATGAAAAAGGACCTCCTGATTTTCGTGCTTCTTACCAACTTAAAGAAATGCATGATATATCTTCAAATTCATATGAGCAGAATGCATTTTTTGCTGCTAGAAAAACTAGTGGCGATCAATCAACAAAATCAGACAGGTCTAGTCCAGAAATCAGATCTTCAGGTAACTTCTAAAAATCAATTCATGAGAATTATCTTCTCTGAAAATGGTAATTATGTTACTGGATATTCGGGGTTGATTGTTACAGGAACTGGAAGTCAAGAAATGGATTTTAGAGATTCATATCCTGAAAGCATGAGCGCTTTTCCTATGAAATTCAAGGATGCTGTCTCTGCTGCACAGGCAGCTGTAGAATCTGCAGAACGTGCAAGCATGGCTGCAAGAGCAGCTTTAGAACTTTCCAACCGTGAAAAGTTAACAAGGCAGTATTCAAGTGGATCACAGAGTTCTTCTAGCAGTGGGTTAAGAGGTGAAATTCCTCAAGAATATGCTTTTCATGCAGACAAAATTCTTTCTACAGGTTCTGTTAATAGCACCTTTAACCTCAGAGAGTATTACACCAATAGTAATGAAAATGTGGTGAAACGAAACCATTCAGCTTCATTGACATCTACCACTGCATTTCGTGATGATAATCCATTTCCCAATGTTTCTGGAATGGCTGACATATATCCACATAATAACAACTTACAAGAGACAATGACTAGTACTAATAACACTCACATTAAGAAAGGGAAAAGTGAAGCAAACAAGAAACCAAGCTCAAGGGCCTCAAATGCATACCTTGATTCTGATACTAGTGATTCTGAGGATGAACTTCCTAAACAAAATTTAGTCAGTCTTACCTGTCCCGTTGGTGGATTTTCTGTAAGGACGTTTGTTCCTTCAAAAACTGGTACACGCATGAGTTTGAAGGATGATGCTTTATCCAAGGCTTCTAAGATGGTTGGTACAGGACTTGGATGGAAGCCTTCAAGGGTTTCTTATGAGAGTAAAAATCAGAAGGTTTCTTATGAGAATGGATCAGCAGAAAATGTAGCATCTAAGCCAGGTTCAGAACCTAATAATAGGTCTTCAAGTGAGGAAATTATAATATCATCACCAAGGGTGCAACCTTCTAGCTCTCTACCTAAATTAATGATACCATATAATGAAGAGGCTTCAAAATCTTTAAATTCTCACGGGGATATTCCCTCTTCTGTGGAGAAGGCTTGTCATGTTCATCCAAAGCTACCCGACTGTGATTCCTTCCTTTCCTACTTCCTCTCTCTTAAGGGTCCTCAATAAAATTTCATTTGCTTGCATAGCAACATAGCGACACGTCACGTGCCTAGTCTTTATAGTTTATCATTCTTCTACAGCATGTGTGTTGGATGAGAGTGGATCCTCTTATGTGCTAATTAACGTAATTAACGTGATCATGTCATGTGGGCAATCATAACCATACATGGGAGAATGAATGGTGATAAGGGAGGAGAGAGAAAAAATATAAAGATAGGAAGTTACACAATCATCACCGTTGATTTAATTATTAATGGTTAAAATCCTCCCACATGATATATGATCATGTTAAATTACACATGAAAATGCCGTGTTGGACATATGGATGTGTGACTTTAGCTTCCAGTTACTTGAAGAATATAGATTCTGTCAGAATACATGCTCAGGAGCTGTTAGTGTAGATGTATTGTGTGGAAGAAATTATTTTAAGTTATTTTCCTCTTTTCATTATGTAACGGGTTGTTTCTTTTCATGTTCTGAAGTGGGTAGTTTTCTTTTTTTAAGTTTAGTGGGTAGTTACTTCAAGAAAGCAGTTTATTTTATGTTATAAATGTTGTGATGTTGCAAAAAATCAGTGATTGTAATCTAATTCAGTTTGGTACCTCTGTTCCCATTTTTAGCTTTTCATAATTCTTGTAGATTTGCAGAAACAGTCTTTGCTTCTTTTACTACTAAAAATATCAACAGATTCTTAAATGTATATTTCTTGTATAGAATCCAGTCAAAGCATAGGTTTAACTATCTCATTTTTTTGGTACATCTTTATTTCAGGACTCCTATCGAGAAAAGGAGGGTTTGTTTAAAACATTATAATAATCAAATTATAAAAGAAAATTTAAAATCATGTGTCCTAAGTGTCTATGAAAACCATGAAAAGATGGTGTGATACATGAGCAAATATCGGTTTCCTTAAAGAAGCATCAAGATCGAAACGCATTAATGTCGGTACACTAAAAATGAAAGCAAGAAAATAAAAAGCATTCTTCGCATGAAAGATCCAAAAAGAAGCAATTCATATTCATTAAAAAACTTGCTTAAAATTCAGGTGTGGCTTCCTTTTCAACCCATTCTTTTGTATATGCCACCAAACCAAGATGAGCATGCCTGCATAACGTGAATGTGTTTCAGAGAAATGGAAAATATATCAAAGCCAAAAGTTCTTCCCAATCCACTCATATTGCAGAGTGAGGGCTTACTGAAGGTTTATATATAAACAAATTTCTTAACATTTTCATTGTCTCCATACTACAATGCTTAGATTCTTAGATTCATTTTTCCTACTTAACCCAACAAGGTAACAATTATATGACAGTATATACTGGAGACCAGCGTTTACCCAAGAGAACCAGAGACTCTGAAAGAGCTAAGGAATGCCACAGCAAGCCACCCTCTGTAATTCTTCTTTCTAACACAGTTCTACGTTAACAAACATTGTCATTAACACCAATATGTATCTAACATCATTTAGGAACTTTGTTTATATACGTGGTTGAGATATATAGTCCCACATTGGTTGTATGAGTAACTAATGTGGAGTTTATAAAACCTTGGGCACTCTATCATTCGAGCTAGCTTTTGAGGTGGTCTATCCCAAGGTTCTTTACATGGTTTTTTCTCGTGGAATTTCTTATAAAAATAGCTCCCACTTTATCTAATATTATTTTCATTCATCAGGGGCTTCATGGGCACAGCACCTGATGCGGGTCAGCTAATGGCCTTATTCCTGAAGCTTCTTAATGCTAAAAAGACAATTGAGGTTGGAGTTTTCACTGGATACTCTCTTCTCCTCACTGCACTTAACATTCCTGAGGATGGAAAGGTTTGCATATGCTTTCTATTAGCTTTGCCGCACTTGTGGTCCTTTTCAACTTGAATTGGATTAGTTGGATTAATCTTATATAGATAGAGAAGTTATCCAATCCAACTAATTCAATTCAAGCCGAAAAGGATTACAAGGACAACGAAGATTTTAATATAACTGAATTCGAATTCAAGATCACTGATTAAGCTGAAACAACCTCTTATCAATTGATACACGTGATTTGTGTTATTAACTCAATTCAATTATATGCTTGCTGTAGATCATAGCCGTGGATCCAGACAAAAAAGCTTATGAGATAGGAGTGCCATTCATTGAAAAGGCTGGTGTAGAACACAAGATTGACTTCATAGAGTCTCTGGCTTTGCCAGTTCTTGATGAACTCTTAGAAGATGTAAGCATCTCCACAATACTTTGAAACTATTACATGATGGCAAGTCCTGAGTGTGAATTTTTTCTGTTTTGCTGTAGCCTGAAAATGGAGGGGCTTTTGACTTTGCCTTCGTTGATGCTGACAAAAATAACTATTGGAATTACCATGAGAGGCTTATCAAATTGGTTAAGATTGGTGGGATAATTGCCTATGATAACACACTATGGGGAGGAACTGTTGCCTTGCCTGAAAAGGAAGTTTCAGAACCAAAAAGAGAATGGAGACAGTATGCACTTGCATTCAACAAAGCCATTTCAAAGGATTCACGTGTTGAAATTGCTTTTGTTTCAATAGGTGACGGGATCAATATCTGCAGGCGTGTTCGCTGATTTTCGTCCCATCTTTGCATTATGATCAATAATCTAAGCCTTTGTAAGGCACTATTTAAGTGAATTAATAAAATTATATTTACTTGATAAGACTTTTGGATCCTGCAACTTTTAAGTCTTATCTCTCTGGGTTTATTCCCCCTAAGAATTATATATGTCTCACGTTAGTATTAATCTTGATTTCATGAATAATTAGGATGAGGGTAATTTAGCAAAAGGATAAGAAATTTATGAAAGGATATAACATCTGATGCAGTTACAAAAAAGTAAGTGGCTTTTGTTTTTAAAATGAATACAGAAAATATAGAATCCTCGTTGTCTGCCCATTACATTGTATAGAAATGGTAAGGACCTGAAAATAAAGTATATATAATACAATTATGGGCATAATGCCTATACAGGTGTCATAGTTACACTTGTGAGGGACGTCTCATTGTGCAGTGGGCATAGCCACATGCAAACCAGCACTGCTTGGTTTTTTTTTCTTCTTCTTATTATATATATTATATAATTAATTATAATTAATTAAGATAAAAGTTATAATTTGGCACCACCTATATAAAAAATCAAATACTCAATATAAAGTAACAACAAATCATCTAAATGTAAACAAATAATAAGAAACATGTATAGTTTGGTTATTTTTATGTTTTACCTTTTTTTTATTTGTTATCTTGTATATTTGTTTTTTTTTTCTTTATTCTAATCAGTTATGTTATTTATTCTTACTCCTATTATTTTTTAAAAAGAAAGAATTCTAAACTTAGTCACAAAAAAAAAAATAGTTGATCTATTTCAAAATTTGAGCTCAACTAAATCAAATAAACCCATTTAAAAGTAGGGAAAATGATTTGTCCTTTTAAAGGACACAAGGTTGTATCTTTTTAGTTTTTGACACTATATCTTATCTGTAAAACATAGTTATAATATGAAAATTTGTTTTTTTCTTTCTATTTTCTCAGTCACTTCAGCTGACGTGAAGAGAGAAAAAAATAACTTTTCATGTTATAACTGCACTTTATCGGTAAGACATGGTGTTAAAAATTAAAAAGACACAATTTGTGTCCTTTAAAAGGACAAACACTTAACCCTTGAAAGTAACAATCATGAAACCAAATGAATAACAAGACTACAATTATGGAATATGAAGTCCATTGAACTATTGTGTTTTGGGTTATTGCAAACACAAAGAATAGTCAAAAACTTAATTCCCAAATGTGAGAACTTTCCATCGTGCTTATGGCTGTTCTCTAACGTGAGATATTGAAAATTTAAGGAATAGAGATAATGAAAGAGGAGACGAAGGACAATGCTTATTATACATATAAGTATTATATTTGTGTATTTTCATATCCTTAAGATAATGTTTGGCTCATTACTTGTTATGTTGTGTGAGAAAAGTGAAATTCTTATGTTTGAAATGTTTACCGAAAAGATTAGTGCATTTTTATATGTTTGTTTTGATATATAATCAACGACAATTGTTCATTTGAATTTTCAATATTATGTGACATTATTTAGTACTTAATTTAGGTAACTATGTTAGAATTCATAGTAAATTTTTTCCTAATAAATTTGTGTAATTATAATAAATATTTTGATAATTTAATATATCAAATTTTTTGGCACCACCTAGATTTTGGTGCCGGCTCCGCCACTGTCATTGTGTTTGAGCTAAACACACATATAGATCCATAAGGGACATACACATAATTAGGGTTGGCAAAAATGAGCCAACCCATTGGTTGGCTCGTAACCTTCCAAAAATGAGTGAGATTGGATTGGCAAAAATGAGCTGCCAACCTTGGGTCAAACGGGCCAACTCGTGGGTTGAGTTTTTTATAAAAAAATAAAAAATACAATATATAAAAATGGACAAAATCCACACATTTGTCATAATATTTCTTCTTTCTCTAAACCTAAGTCCCTAATCTTCTCACATCCTGCCATTTTTATATTATTAGGCTGTGCTGGCTCTGTTTGGTTCAAATATCTTACCCACTTGGTAGCAAGTAGTTCTCATTGTTTCTTGATGTTGTTGCAAATTTGTTGTGAAGAAAATTCAAAACTAAGAATATTTTGCTTTAATAGCTGGTACGTTAATACTACAGGTTCATTTAAATAGGCTGAAAACGAGCCAATTTTCGAGCCTAACTTGCGAGCTATTTTTTCAAGTCAATACATCATATTTTTTAGCCAACTCGCGAGCCAACCCTAACCTGACTCGGGTCGGATTGGGTTGAGTTTTTTGGCTCATTTTTTTTTTCGAGCCAACCCTAACCCAGCTCATTTTTTCCGGATTGCATGCGGATTGGGGCAGGTCGATCCGGGTTGGCCCGTTTTGTCAACCCTATATATAATAACTTATCTGGAGTCTAAAAACAGATACAATATAGCTTTAGATGACTAGCAATTTTGGCCCTGTTTGATTTATGTTCTCCGGAACAGTTTTTAAGTTTTAAAAACAATAAAACAAAAAAAGATGTTTGGAAAATGTGTTTTCATGTTATCTGTTTTCAAAACAGCCTCTACATTTTTGTTTTAAAACCAAAACAACTAAGGGATGTTTTCAAAAGCTATTTTCTTATTTTTGTGGTGGCATTTTTGTAAATACAATGATTCATTAATGGCATTTTTGTTATTAAATCGATTTTTATTTTTATTTTAAATTATTTTACGGTGGCAATCTTGTAAATATGAGGATTCATTAATAGTATTTTCATAAATAACTACAACTTCTTTATAACTTTAAAACTAACTATATTCAAACAAGTTAAACAAGTTTTATTGTTTTTTTACTTTCAAAATCAGTTTTCAAAAATTATTCTCAAAACAATTTTTATAAACAAAAAAACAAAATCACATTCAAACACACCCTTTATATTTGTTTACATAATCTTTGTGAATTTTGTGAAGCTATATATACTTGCTTACTTGCTAGAATATAGTATTAATCAAGGCAGGCCCTTGAATCACGGTAGTGTATGCTTGTCAGTTTTACAATTTAATGGGATTCACATTTTATCCTGTTGGAGTTTTATTTTAGGAAACCAAGCTAAAGGTACCAACCCCAGTGAGGCAGTGACAAGTGAATTTGTATATACAAAGGAGGAATGTTTTTGTGCCAGTGTTTTGTTGTGTAATTGCACTGTTTGCATTTTGAGAGTTTCATAAATCTTGTAATTAGAGTATTTTGGAATCTTTGCCTTTGAATGAATGTATGTATATTTGTGAGTCAGCTGTGGAATTTACGGGGTAATATTAGGTGGGGTGTCACAATTTTTTTTATTTCATTTTTAGTTCTGTGGCACACTATTTATCAAATACATATATAGTAGAATGTGTTATGAGAATCAAACACACACTATTTATTAATTATAAATTCTCTGTCGATGGCAATAAAAATAATTTGTGTTATTAAACATATTTTTTATGCACAGAAAATGTTCCTAAGCATGGAAATAAATGAAAAATATTTCGATACCAAAAAAAAATAATAAAATAAAATAAAGTATTTCTCTTCAAAAAAAAGGACGTAGAAAATGGTTGATGGTGCCTCTTAAGTGATTCATTATCTTTGTATTGTGTGTGTTTACTTTTTCAAGGTTTTGACAACTAAGAGGCTAATAAGAGCGTGCAATACAATGTTGCCAACAACAATTCTTTTTTTTTTTTTAGTTTGGAAAAAAATGGCTAAAAATAATATTTGATAAAATTGATTTATTTATTTGTTATCGAGACTAAATACACACTATTTATTAACATGAGATTTTGATGTTTGGATTGACCTGTATTTATATTTGTGTCATACGTGTATTGACTAAAAGTAATACAAAAATATTCATAGCATGTTGCGTTTAAACTACAAACAAACTTGCATTTCTATGGTTAATTACATTATTGACCAATAAGTCATGTAATGTTGTGTTATTATTTAATTATCATTGTTAATTAATGAATATTGAGTTATTCATAGCCTCTCACGTTATATTAACCTGAAAAAAATGAATGAATCCTATTCCTATTAAAAAATTTAAGAACTATTTGGGTTGAGGTCTGAAAAGAACTATTTCAATACAAAATCTTAAAGTATTAGGTAAGATTTAATTAATTATTTTGTATCTTTTGTATATCTCTAACACATTCTCTCACGCAAGAGTCTTTTAGGTTTGAAGCGTAGTCATGACATAAGCCTATTTTTTTGTCTGTCTTGTGTTTTTCTTAATTCCATCGAAAAGTAGGGCTAGTGAGGATTGAACTCGTGATCTTGTAGTCACTTATGGTCTGTTTGGTGTGATGTATAAGGCCTGATAGTATAAACGTATACTATACATTATGATATTTTTAGTTATTTGGTGTGACCATTATATAGTATAAGTTTATAGAACAGGATCCCTTTATACATCAAAATGATGTATAACTTAATCAGGCCTAGGATGGTAGGATTAAGCCTGATAAGAGATTGATATATTAACCAATGAAATTTCCAAAAATTAATATATTATTTTAATATTAATATATTAAAATAAAAAATAATTTTTAAATATATAAAATTTTAAAATATTGTAGATTTTTATTTTTATAAAAATTAATATATTTTTTTAGATACATAGATCAACAGATTTTTATAAAAATTAATATCATCTGATATATTTGAGAAAATCATATAAATTCATTATTAAAAGGTATTTTTGTCAAAAATATTTATTTTTATCTTATTTAGTATTATATAGTGCATTACCAAATATCAGATGATATGATCTTATACAATATATTATCGTATACAATATCATGTCAAATGCTAGATAATATTAAAATTTAATTAGATCTTATAGTATAATGTATGTTTGTTTTCTTGATTTTATTGGTGGTTGTTATAGTTTGCAATAAGTTGTCTGCATTTTTCATTTTTTAGCCATCTTCATTTTAACATAGTCTACTATGGCGTATTTATTTTTTTACATAACTCATCGAATAGATAACTATATTTGATTTGCATAATATTGATCATTCTGGATAGCAGAATTTTGTTTATGGTTGATATTTGCAAAGTTATGTGTCAATGCTGTAATTTTTTCCACCTGAAATTTAGAACAAGATAGCAACACATTTTTTGGTAAGTATAAGGTTTGTAGTGTGATTAACCAACCACGGTGGACGACAAAAATTTTGATCTTTTTTTCTCGTGCATCGCACAGATAATATACTAATATAAAAAAAAGAACAACTTCAATCCAAAATCAAATAAGACTTAACAAATTAATTAACTAATTAATTTATATCTTTTGTATTTGTTCGTCAAATTTATTTATGTTGGTGTCATCGCAGGGAATAAATCTTTGGTGCTACTGTTGCACTTAGATTCAGTGCATCCTATCAATGGGAGCATTACATATCATAAGAGAGAGAAAAAATTTGGCAGAGGAAAAATAACTTTGGCTGACATGTAATATTTTCATTGGTTGGATGCACTGAATCTTTGGTGCAACAGTAATATGAAGATTTATTCCAACGCAGGACGCAATTATGTAGCTATTTAAAGCAACTTTCTTTCTTTCTTTCTTTTTTTAATTAAAAAAATAAAAAGCAATTATGTAGCTATTTAAAGCAACTTTCTTTCTTTCTTTCTTTAATTAAAAAAAAAAGCAAAAAGAAAAAATATCTTAAGGGAAAAGTATTTGATGACACCATTTCACTCTCACAAAGAGATGAGACCCGCACCTTTATATTTTTTTGTCTAATCTCTCCTCCTTTATCCATCTCTTTCTCTGACTTAAAATGATATAACTTTACATCATACATAATTTTTCCATGTCTTAATTATGGCATGAATTATTATACTTCTACGATTACGGTTATAATAAATAAAAAAGAAAAGAAAAAGGAGGAGAACGATGTTGCATTGGGAGTAAAAACGAGGAATTTTGGCGCCATTGACAACTTGGGAGTTGGGTGTGGTGACTTGGATGTGTAATTTGAAAATGATTTAAAACTGATCATTAATATCCCGTACTTTTATATGTTTGTTCTTTTAATTTCTCGTGTTATCCTGTCGGGCTTTTGATTCTTTGGTAGCTCTAATATTGGTAGTATTAATATTTGATGTTCTAGCAATTAATGGCTTAACGAGTAACCACAATAGCTGTTGGGAAACATGCAAATAATGGATGATCCTTGACAAAAAGTTGGAAAAAAATATGTAAGCGCTTAATGTAGATAAATTATTTACAGTTATTCCCAAAATGACGTCGTTTTGGTATTAAAATTTTAAAAAATTATAAATATAAATATTATTATAATTTTCAAATAAATTAAAATTAAAAAACACCATGATTTTCTCCCCTAACGACGTCATAAAAAAACAAACCCTAAAAAGATTATCATATCGTCCTGTATTTAGTGGAAATATAAACCTAAATTCATGCCGCTATTGAGTCAATGTATGTACTAGAGATCTATTCTCTCCTCTCTCTCTTCATTTATCTCTATTTCTCTTCATTTATTCAATAACTAACTTGTACTCTTCTGTCTGTCAGTTTGGTGAGAAATTAAGTGCTTCTCGGGCATCTCGATCCTGTCGTGTGCGGAAAAAGTATTTATAAGTACACTGACAATGGAGGTTGCATCGCGTTCAACCCCATCTTAACACTCCTTTCATAATGGCTGCATGTACGAATCCGTGTTGAGAGTAGTCGTAAGCATTAAAAAAAAAAAAAAACTTACCAAAGCATGCTATATTAAGGCTTGCATGTCTTTGTGCCTCATTCATTCATTGCAGCAAAAAGAAAACTCCTTAGTTTTCCTCTTCGTTCTGGAGTTTACTCCTATCACTGCACCTGGAGAGGCATTGTAAGGCTAAGAATTTTTCTTTTATCTTCTAAGAGAAATGGAAACCTTACCAAAGCCTAAAATGACCGCAAATCCCGTTATACTGCAGAGTGAGAACTTGACCAAGGTCCATTTAAACAAATTTTTTTTTTTTTTTTTCATTTTTCTTGGCTTCAATTTCATAAATTGTTTGATTCTATTTGTTTAATTTAACCCACCAATGTTGTGGCAGTATATACTGGAGACCAGCGTTTACCCACGAGAACCAGAGACTCTGAAAGAGATTAGGAATGCCACTGCAAGCCACCCTATGTAATTATTATTCTTTCTAACACAGTTCTACCTTAACAAACATTGACATTAACACCAATATATATCTAACATTAGTAACTTTGTTTATATATGTAATATCATTTTCATTCATCAGGGGTTTCATGGGCACAGCACCTGATGCGGGTCAGCTAATGGCCTTGCTCTTGAAGCTTCTTAATGCTAAGAAGACAATTGAAATTGGAGTTTTCACTGGATACTCTCTTCTCCTCACTGCACTCAACATTCCCGATGATGGAAAGGTTTGCATATGCTTTCTGCACTTAACATTTCCGGTCCTAACTATATATATATATATATATATATATATATATATATATATATATATATATATATATATATATATATATGAGTCAGTTTAAGTTACACTCTTAATTTTGTCCATTAATCTCACTTATATCTAAGGGCTCAAATTTGTTAGTAATGTGAGCCATTGAATATAAGTGGATCAATGGTCAAGATTGAGTGTAAGACTTCTAACTCTTACACCGGTGTAAGAATATCCTGCCCCTATATGAGGTAGGATCCTTTGACACCAGTGTCAAATTTGAAATTTGACACCTCATCTGGGAGCCGTTAGATCAAGAAAGATCTAACGACTCTGATTTGTAAGCATGTGACACCATTGATCTTATTTGATCTGACGGCTCTCAGATGAAGTGTCAAACTTCAAATTTGACACCGGTGTCAAAGGATCCTATCTCATATATATATATATATATATATATATATATATATATATATATATATATATATATATATATACACGAGGCAGGATCTTTTTACACCAGTGTACCAGTAACAAGTCTTACATCGCATTTCAACCGTTGATGGACGAAAATCATCGATTGTCATTTGTAGTGTAATTAATGATTAATTTAATATTAACGAATTCATATGACTTCTTAAATATAATCGTTGGATGCACAGAAATAAACGATTGAGATGTGGTGTAAGATTTATTAATCTTACACCGGTATAAAATGATCTGGTCTTATATATATATATATATATATATATATATATATATATATATATATATATATATATATATGAGGTAGGATCCTTTTACACCGGTGTCAAACTTTAATATTTGACACCAAATCTCTACCGTTGATTTCTGTCAATCAACGATTATCATTTATTGGGAATTACACTCATTAATTAATTATTAATTTCAATAAATGATAACCGTTGATTGGCGGAATTCAACGGTTGGAACTTGGATCTTGTCTCTATATATATATATATATATATATATATATATATTGGAACAATGTATATTTAATTTTAGGGTTTTATAAAAGTTATGTTGTAGGAGAAGTGATTGTGTTATGTTATAGAGATTCGTTTTGCGTATCATAGTTTTATTTTTTTGCTTCAAAATATGCGAGCTCCACAAAATGTTGCGTGTGTATAAAACTTTTTGTGGTCACGTTAGATGAGAAAGGCAAACCCCTTAATTTTATCAACTTGATTCAATTATCTGCATGCTGTAGGTGATAGCCATAGATCCAGACAGAAAAGCTTATGAGATAGGACTGCCATTCATTAAAAAGGCTGGTGTAGAACACAAGATTGACTTCATGGAATCTCCAGCTTTACCAGTTCTGGATGAACTCTTACAAGATGTGAGCATGCATGATTCTTTGCTCTTCCTATCGATGTTATCTATTTGTTTGATATTTGGAGTGTAATACTAGCTAGCCAGTGATTCTATATATATATTGTTTTGTTGCAGCCTTCAAATGAGGGAACTTTTGATTTTGCCTTTGTTGATGCTGATAAACATAATTATTGGAATTATCACGAGCGGCTTCTTAAACTGATTAAGATTGGTGGGTTAATTATATATGATAACACCCTCTGGGGTGGAAGTGTTGCCAAGCCTGAAGAGGATGTTCCAGCACCCAAAAGAGGACCCAGGCAGGCTGCACTGTCATTCAACAAAGCAATTGCAAACGATTCTCGCGTTGAAATATCCCTTGCTTCAATAGGTGATGGGTTCACTCTCTGCAGGCGTACTCACTGATCCTCATTTTCCTGATTTGTATTATGTTTGAGATTCAGTTTTCCTCCTACTATGTATGGACAATGTTGTGACTTTAATGTGAATGAAATAAATGTTGCGTGTGTGTGTGATGACATGTATGTTTCATAATGTACTTTCCATTGAATAAAGTGGAGCTGCTCTCGCTGTCTCATGGTTGGCAGAGCAGAAATTAATCTCGCTGTTATTTAGAGGTGCACTAGTATATTTGAAATGAAAGAAAGACAAGTAACCGTGCAGTTGACGGAAATATTTAATATTGTCAAGGAGCAATGAATCGGTGCTCTCTCTCGCAATATTAATTTTCTATTTCCCTTTTTAACTTTATTATTTTTTCACTTTTCTAATTTTATCTTTCTATTTATACTAAGAGACCACATAAAAATGATGGTCTCGGTTCACTTTAAATAACCTAGGAAGGTGATTTGCATCATCTCAGATTCTCAGAGAATCTAATTAAAGTCATAATTCCCATTAAGGAGTTTGTTATATGAGACAAAGCAGACCTGAGGAACTAGAAACCCATCTTAGCCAAGAAATTAACACTGCTGTTGCCTTGACAATATACATAAATATAGTGGGAAAAAAATTTAATCCGAGAATCATGATTTTCAGAAATATAATGAAAATATTCATTTTACGATAATATCTGAAAATTAAAAATTTAGAAAAATTTAATTTCCCGAGATTCCTACAAAAAGCTACGTACCAAATGGCCCCGGGCCCGTTTTCATGGAATTCCTTGATTAGATAAATAAAAATGTAAGTAGGCATAAAGTGAAATTATCTGGCAAAAATCTAAATCCTGGAATTTGGAAGTACTGTGTAAATGATTTGGAAATCTCAACCAAATAATCCCACCGATTAGATGGAATTTTTCCTTTTCCAAACATTGAAGGATGATGAATATTTGACTGGTAGAGAGAGAGAGCTGAGTCGGATATGAACATTGTAAAAAAGAGACTTAATATTTAAAATCCATGGTAGATTTGTAAATTTCGTTCAAAATCCCATCAAAATTTTACTATGAACCAAATGTAGCATATGAAAATACATTCAATATTTTTTGCCTACTAAATAATTTTTTGGTAATATTTATTGGCGGACCCAGGAATTTTTTCTGTGAGGGATTAAAAATTAAACATTTATTCTCTCTTCAAACATAATATATGGGAGACCAAAATACGAATAATTAAATATTTGTGCCTGTTTGAATCCTCTCTTTTTTTAAGTTAGAAGCTACTTGTAGGCATAAATTAGGCCAAACATGTATTGAGAAAAGTTCTTATAATGAAAAACTCTTTTTTTATAATGAAGAAAAATGCCGAAAGCTAAAAGTTCGTGGGAGGAAAAAAAATTTAAGCTCTTATCTATTTTTTCTAGAATTATGTGTTTTTTTTTTAAATGAAGAGTTATAAAGATATATATAGAGATAATTTTTTTAAAATACGTGTTTTTAAGTAACTTTTAAACTTTTTTTTTTTGTAATTACCAAACAACTTTTAACTTTTTTTTTAAGCTCTTTTTTTTAGTTTTAGCTTATAAGTAGCTTCAAACTTAAAAATAAGAGGATTCAAACAGGCTTTTAGAGTAATTTGTAAAAAAAATTGTAGACAGATCTTTCCCCATAATTTAATACTAATTTCATATGCTAATTGTTATCACCAGGTCTGCGCCAACAAGAATTTAAACTGCTTTTTCTTATTATTATTTTATTTTGTTCATTTCGTTAACTTTCTTTGAGGAAGAAAAAATGCATTCATAATTGGAGGAGTTTCAATAGATATAGGACCTGAGAATTTAAAAGAAACTCTATAAATTCTGCATGAGAGAAAACATTAATGGAAAGGACAAATAAAAATTTCTTACATTATATTTATGTTAGAAAAATTTCTTCAAATTTTGGGGGCGGCCACCCACTTTAACCCCTCTTATTCCGCCCTCGGTAAGGGGAAAAGTTATATTTCCATTTTAGTGTGGAATGCATTTTGTATCAATACGCACAGACAAACGTAACATCATGGATCAGGATGACCCACTCATTCTGGGCCAGCCATTTAATGTATTAAGCGGTGGATTCGTACAATGCACATAATCCAACAACCACCACTAAAATGTAATAGATACTAGATAATAAATGCTATTACATACGGGAGTTACTAATATTATGTTGCTTGATATAGTTCTCATGTACGTGAGATAAATATGATAAATATGTAGGGTTCATAATTTAAAATAAAAGAAAAAGCTGGAGTATGTGACATAAGATAAGATAGAAAAATATTTCTCATTATATATGCAAGAATAGATGAAATTTACGATTGAAAATGCACATATACCGCCAGTAGAAAGGTAAAATAGAAAATTTGTACATGTTTTACAAATTACAACCCATTAACATTAACCAGGAAAAGATAATTTTAGTGGCTCAACTCAAACGGTTGAAGTAAACAAGAACTTAAGCAGAAGTCACATTAGATTCTTTCATAACGTGAACTGTCATACATCATAAATGTTTCCGTGGGAAGGAAACTCGAGTAGAGTAAGATTCTTTCCATAAAATGTCATGCAAGTCTTTCATGATAATACCAATAATCTGTTAACCTTTATCGTGACAAGAAATAAATATGAACCAAGCGGGTTTGCTGATGCAGCCTGCTTTATCTTCTTCCCTATTAATACTCTCAATCCTTAGAAATCAAAACCAAATTTTTTTTACATAGCTCAGATATATATGGTAATGATTATTTTCAGTGAAAGTAACCAAGAACCTAGCCAGCTACATTCTTTTTAATGGCCTCTTCATGATCCAAAACACAATCACAAAACAGCACAGTACTTGAAGATACTAGGGGCATTAATTTGGATATTGAATTATGAGTTGGGACATGAGGGGAATTTGTGTCACTGTTGTTTCTATTGTTCATGGAATTTTTATCCCGAACATTACATACGTTTTGCAGAAGGAATTGAATTCAGCTGACTCAGTTAGCGGGACTAGTAAAAATTAAGTGAGATATAACTTCTTATAATTAGGGTTTTGAAATGTAGAGTTTAGATCAGCGCATGATAGTCATAGATATTGTTTCCAATTTTTTCTTTCTTTTTTAACTTAGGGAATAAAAATTGTTAGAAATAATGTTTGATAAAACCAATTTGTTTTTATGTTTCTTGAAACGAACCGGTAGTTTAGTAACATAAATTGACAGAAATAAGAAATAATTATTGTCTTTTTTAGGTCTGCAACACACTATTTATCAAATACATATATTGTAGAATGTGTTATCAGAATTAAACACACACTATTTGTTAAATACACTATTAAAAACATATTCTCTCTTGATGGCAATAAAAATAACTTGTGTTATCAAACACTTTTTTTATGCCCATAAAGTGTTCCTAAATATGGAAATAAAAAATAAAAAAAAATTCTCTTCAAGCAAGGCTATAGAACAAAATGGTTGTTATTCACACACCTTTATGTAATTCATTATCTTTGTGTTGTGTTTGTTAACTTTTTCAAGGTTTTGCCAGCCAAGAGGCTAAGGGTGTAATTGACAATGTTCCTAACAACATTTTTTTTCTTGTTTCTTTGGGGAAAATATGGCTAAAAATAATATTTGATAAAATCGATTTATTTATTTATTCTGGAAAATGAATCTCTAGGCAAGAAACACGAATTGACATAAATAAGATTTTTTCTTTTTATTTTCTAACAAACTATTTATTAAATGAATACTTAGTCGAAAATATTATCAAGACTAAATACACACTATTTGTTAACATGAGATTTTGTGTTCGGATTGACCTGTATTTAAATTTGTATCATACTTTTATCTAAATAAATATGAAAATAAAATAAAAAAATTCATGTCTTATATATATTAAAAAAATAATACGAAAAAATTCATATTATGTTAGGATTAAATTGTAAACAGACCTGCATTTTTATGGTTAATTAGATTATTAACCAATAGGTCATGTAATGTTGTGTTCAGTGGCAGTCCCACTAGCGGGCAAATGCCAGCAAGTGCGGACATAAAAAAATTTCTTTCAATTTTTTTTTCTCTTGGTTGGAGGTCTTTATTTGTCTTTTGGTTTAATATATATATTAGGAGTAAATACTCTTTTAAGTTCCTAACAAAAAATTGGTCCCTATTTTAGTCCTTTACAAAAAAATTGTATTGAGATCCCTAAAAAATTTAAAGGGGATCAATTTAGTTAAAATCGTGGTCCCTCACAAATTTAAAAAAGACCTACATTAGTCCCTCAAAAAGGTCAAAATGGGTCCACTTTGAATTTCATAGGGACCATGTGACTAATTTTTTTTTATAATAGACTAAAGTGGAAACCGAATTTTTTGTTAGGACCAAGAATGATATTTTTTGTTACAGAGATAATTAAAACAACATAGCAACACAAATTGATTAGAGAGAAAATTTATTCTTCCTCTCCTGTCACGTACTCATTCTCATGCTCTCTTTATTCTTTGTTTCCTTTTTCATTTTTATAAAATGAGAGGATTAATTGCAGGTCTGACATTCTCAAATAAATTAATATCTAGAGAGGTCTTCATTGTGATTTTGCTTGCCTTCTGTATAGGTAGTGTTGACTTTTTTATTTATCACTATAAAATAGAATGATAATGTATTGATATACTGTAATATATTCTCATATTTATTTAGGAGGATTGGTGAGATTTAGGGGGAGGGGGAACTAATTAGTCAAACTATTGTCTGAAACTTGTTATGGAAGCAACCAGATTATGAGCGGATTTAAGCGTTGATTTAAACTTTCTTTACAAAAAAAAAAAAAATCGGGGACAGCCGCCACTAAATGTGCGGACATCAAATTTTTTTCCTGGATCCGCTATTGGTTGTTATTATTCGATTATTATTTTTAATTAATGAATATGCCAATTATTCGTTATTTGATTATTAATTGTATTAACCTGAAAAAATACGAAAATTTTGGCAATTATTTGCATTGAGTCTGTTGGTGTTGGTGTGACTGTCAACGCACGACCCAACACAAACATGACCATGCATTGTTGTTGCTACTCAAAGCAACACGCTATTTTCTTTTTTCTTTTTTTAAAAAGTGAAAATGTCTAAATTATGGGATGAATTATATATGGGTTTTCATTTCCTCCTTTAACATGACATAACAAACTTGCCTACACACACAACATTTTGTGGGGCTCACATATTTTAAAATAAAAAAAAAATATGGCACGCAAAATGAATCTCTATAACATTACACAATCACTTTTCTTATAATATAATAAACAAAAAAACCCATTATATATCTAGGCAAAACGACCGTACTAAGCATATTTGACAAATGTATCTCCGGATGAAAGCAATTTGGAAAAGTATGACGGTCCTAAGGCAGTCAAACGCGTCAGTTTAATTGACGTTATAAATCCCGTATGCTTGGCCGACGAGAATCAACGCCATGTAGGATGCCCCACCAATCCCGTCAAGTGAGATGGCGAGATCCGCAAATCAGGTTTTGACATGGCCTGAACCCGCCACTTTGTATGACGAGACTGTGGAACCCATCACCTCACTGTGCTCCGCAGCTTTGTCTGAAATCAGCTCCCTGCTACATGCTACTGGTTGCAACTTTCTTCCCTTAGTCTTCTCTTCCCCCTCCCTTCTTCCTCATTTGGTTTTTTCTCACTCTCTGTATCTTCTGTTTTTTCTCCCTCCCATCTTTCATTTAGTAATTTTGTGTTAATATTGTTATAATATTTATAATTAGCAATTATTAAATCCTAATAAAAGTTGTAATTATTTTATCATTACTGATTTTTTTATTTTGATAGACATAAATCATTACTGATTTAATCATAATAATAATTTACACAAAAATTTTTTTTAATAAATTTAAATTAAATAATTAAATAGTCAGTATTGTTAAACTGTTTAATAGTGCAATTTCTATTTTGTTAAACAATATTGAATATAATTAGTAAATATTTATTGTAATTACTCTTTTAATTATTATGTAGCATATTTATTTATTTTTTTGGTATAACTCGGAGGTATCCTCATTCAACCTGCTCCGGTCACTTTGCCCTCGGGGTACGGCCCTGTAGGCTAGTCCCTCATTGGAACAGCGTTGCATTGAGCTTCGCTACCGGAGGAAGGATGAGACTAATCTCCCAACCGAGAAGGAGACACTTTCCTCCTCTGGCCCCCAAAGATTTTCCGAGAATTTGCTTGAGGCAGGGTTTGAACCCCACTATGGAAATGTTGTTTCCAAGAATTTGCTTAATGGATTCATATTTCATATCCTTATGGGTTTATCATCTATAATTTAACATGACCAGAACAAATTTCCTACACTCACAACATTTTGCGGGGCCCGCAGCAAAAAAAAACTCCGACACGCAAAATGAATCTCTATAATATAACACAAACACTTTTCCTACAACATAACTCTTATGAAACCCTATCCTTATTGCCTAATAAAAAGAAAAGAAGTTATAATACTATCAAAGGTTGGTTCAATTGGTATGTAAATATTTTCAACTCGAATAGGATTGTATGGTAAAAATTCTTTGTGATTTATCGCAAAAATATATTATAATACTTAAATATCGAGATATTATTTGATACCATTGATTAATAATATTTAAAATTTATAAAAAAATGTAAAATTATATTAGAGTCGTATAAAAGATAAAATAAATCAAAGATAATCTGTTTGTTATTTTGTTTATTATTATACTAAACAATTAATATTATTTATTTATTTATTTATTAACTCTGAAAAAATAGTATTATTAAGGCTGATATTAAGGATGTCTTTTTTATTTTAATCACAAGAAATTTATCTATTAAAAGTGGCATTAAAACTTGAAGAATAAAAAAAGGCGTAAGTCCTAAAAGCAAAATATTTCAATTAAATCATTGATAATAAAGTATACAAATCTGTGTCAATGTACTGTATAAATTCACATATGGTTATCGAATTAAATATTATATTATTAACTTGAAAAGTTTCACGTAAAAACATAATTCCTTTGTTGTCATCAAATTATTTACTTAATTACAATATTATGTTAATTTAACGTATGATCAAAGCTAAAATGAAAAAAGAAGTCAACTGACCCGAAATATTCATGTTTTACGTGAAACTTTTCAAGTTAATAATATAATATTTAATTCGATAACCATATGTGAATTTATACAGTACATTGACACAGATTTGTATACTTTATTATCAATGATTTAATTGAAATATTTTGCTTTTAGGACTTACGCCTTTTTTTATTCTTCAAGTTTTAATGCCACTTTTAATAGATAAATTTCTTGTGATTAAAATAAAAAAGACATCCTTAATATCAGCCTTAATAATACTATTTTTTCAGAGTTAATAAATAAATAAATAAATAATATTAATTGTTTAGTATAATAATAAACAAAATAACAAACAGATTATCTTTGATTTATTTTATCTTTTATACGACTCTAATATAATTTTACATTTTTTTATAAATTTTAAATATTATTAATCAATGGTATCAAATAATATCTCGATATTTAAGTATTATAATATATTTTTGCGATAAATCACAAAGAATTTTTACCATACAATCCTATTCGAGTTGAAAATATTTACATACCAGTTGAACCAACCTTTGATAGTATTATAACTTCTTTTCTTTTTATTAGGCAATAAGGATAGGGTTTCATAAGAGTTATGTTGTAGGAAAAGTGTTTGTGTTATATTATAGAGATTCATTTTGCGTGCCGGAGTTTTTTTTTGCTGCGGGCCCCGCAAAATGTTGTGAGTGTAGGAAATTTGTTCTGATCATGTTAAATTATAGATGATAAACCCATAAGGATATGAAATATGAATCCATTAAGCAAATTCTTGGAAACAACATTTCCATAGTGGGGTTCAAACCCTGCCTCAAGCAAATTCTCGGAAAATCTTTGGGGGCCAGAGGAGGAAAGTGTCTCCTTCTCGGTTGGGAGATTAGTCTCATCCTTCCTCCGGTAGCGAAGCTCAATGCAACGTTGTTCCAATGAGGGACTAGCCTACAGGGCCGTACCCCGAGGGCAAAGTGACCGGAGCAGGTTGAATGAGGATACCTCCGAGTTATACCAAAAAAATAAATAAATATGCTACATAATAATTAAAAGAGTAATTACAATAAATATTTACTAATTATATTCAATATTGTTTAACAAAATAGAAATTGCACTATTAAACAGTTTAACAATACTGACTATTTAATTATTTAATTTAAATTTATTAAAAAAAATTTTTGTGTAAATTATTATTATGATTAAATCAGTAATGATTTATGTCTATCAAAATAAAAAAATCAGTAATGATAAAATAATTACAACTTTTATTAGGATTTAATAATTGCTAATTATAAATATTATAACAATATTAACACAAAATTACTAAATGAAAGATGGGAGGGAGAAAAAACAGAAGATACAGAGAGTGAGAAAAAACCAAATGAGGAAGAAGGGAGGGGGAAGAGAAGACTAAGGGAAGAAAGTTGCAACCAGTAGCATGTAGCAGGGAGCTGATTTCAGACAAAGCTGCGGAGCACAGTGAGGTGATGGGTTCCACAGTCTCGTCATACAAAGTGGCGGGTTCAGGCCATGTCAAAACCTGATTTGCGGATCTCGCCATCTCACTTGACGGGATTGGTGGGGCATCCTACATGGCGTTGATTCTCGTCGGCCAAGCATACGGGATTTATAACGTCAATTAAACTGACGCGTTTGACTGCCTTAGGACCGTTATACTTTTCCAAATTGCTTTCATCCGGAGATACATTTGTCAAATATGCTTAGTACGGTCGTTTTGCCATATATCTATGAATATGGTTATAATGAATAAATAAAAAAAAGGAGGAGAACGATGTTGCATTGGGAGAGAAGAAAAGGAATTTTGGTGTCATTGACAACTTGGGTGTGGTGACCTGACATGGAAAAGTCGCTGACAATCAACTATATGTCATTTGAAAATGATTGAAGCCTGATCAATATGACAATACCCGAGGCCGAATTACGACCCTCAAATTGAAGGACGTTGCTAGTTTTGGGTGGTGCACGTCAGTGGTGTTTATTTACGTTAGAATAATAGTACTGGACTATGCTAAGTGTGTAAATTAAATAGGTCGACTTACATGGTTCACGGTTTAGTCTAGGTCATAATTTATTTATTACAAAGAGAATAATAAAACAGATCTAGATTTTTAAAAAGACTTATTTAGAAAATGGGTCGTAGATTTTTTTGTACATATCTAATCTATAAATTTATAGGTCGGCTTATATCATATTAGTTATTTTAAGGGAAATATATCTATCATGTTGTAGGAAATTGGTTGTGTCATGTTATAGACACAACCAATGTGGACCCCACCATTTAAAAAAAAAAATTAAAAATGGTGCGATCCACATTGATTCATAACACAACCAATTTCTTACAACATGATACATCTATTTCCCTTATTTTAAATGAAATAAATAAAATTATTATTTTAATAATTTTGAATAATAAAGTGATATAGTTTTAGTTATTCTTTTAAGGATTTTATAAGAGTTATGTTGTAGGAAAAATGATTGTGTAATGTTATAGAGATTCATTTTGCATGTCTTAATTTTTATTTATTTTTTTTGTTTTGAAAAATGTGGACCCCATAAAATATTATGAGTGTAAAAAACTTTATTATATCATGTTAAATGACAAAACGAAAACCCTTCTTCTAATTGTTGGATGTTTAATAGCTTAAAGAGGCTAATAGGCTTAAGCCTAGGCATTTAGTTTTTAAGTATAGATCAAGTCAGACTTGTAATTTGGGGCAGACACAGGCTAATAGGTCAGGCCAGACCCGATTTTTTTTTTACACAGACATGACGTATTTAAGTCAAAACTTACCCTATTTACACCCTTACTCCCAGTCATCATTGTTGTCAAAAAACTAGTGTAAAAACGTAAAAACTTATATTTTTACATTTTTACTAGAGTGGTGCGTGTTAAAACGTAAGTAAAAACGGTCCTTGGTAAAAATTGATAAAAACGCGCATAAAAACGTAAAAAGGGTAAAAACTTACATTTTTATCGTTTTGACCGTTTTTATTAAAAGAGATTTTTTAAAAAAAAAAAAAGATTTTAAAAAAAAGAAATTAAAAAAAAACCCAATTTTCGTTTTCCCCAAATCATATGCACAGTATCTTGATATATTTTTGTTTGGATATATGTCTTTTATAATTATGTCTTATAAAGCTGCAATCCTATTATAAGTTATGCTATAAGGATCGTTTTGTGTTTTTGGATCATTGTGTGCATTGAAAGAAGTGGAATTATATCCTGATGAGCAATGGTCCAAAATCTGCAGAGTATAAGAAGCAGTTAGAGCATATTGATTATCCATTACTTGTTAGTTATCAATGTTTATAATTTTGATACTTGGTTATCAGAATCAAAAATAATTTTACTTTTTAGGTAGATAAGTGGCTCAAAACACATATTCATTATGAGATATTTTTTTTACATACATATATATAATTTTGAATCTTGACCTTAAATCGTAGAAAGTAAAAACTTTACATTTCGTGTCATTTTTACGTTTTTACTACCCTTCCTATTTCTACGTAGAAATTCAAGTTTGATAATATTTCTGGCCATAACATTGGTGCTAGTGTTGTAATTTTTACTAGTCGAAACTTGAAATGGTGTTGGGCTGTTTTTACTATTCGTTTATGTGAATGTTATTTCCTAAACATGTTCTCTATTATATCTGCTCAATATATGATGTATAGTCTTTGGGCTTTTAATTGCTGGTATTGGACCAATGATGAAATCTTGTCATATACTTACTACTTCAGGCTCATGTGATCTGTTATCAGATTTGTTGGTGAATAAGCAACACAAGGCAAAACGCTGCCGTTCTGGGCTTGTGATGGATTGGTTGACTTGGCAATTGGCATTACATGGCATTGTGATACAGTGATAGCTTTCGGTTAGGGTTTGTGAGGAAGAGAGTTTTTGCTCAAATCTTTCTTGTAGAGTGATTATCTCGACTTGCTGCTTTGGAGAACCTGGTTCAGCTCAACAAGGGGAATCTTTTCATCGGTGCACATTTCTGTTTGGTGCTCGAGAAGTGGAGAGTTGAATCCTACGAGTAAGGTCACTGAAGCTTCTGGTGGTGAGCTTGTAAACCGAGTGTAAGGAACTACGTTTCCGGTGCTGGCTCGTGAAGATTGGTGAAGTCCACTCCATCCTGAGCTTTGATTCTTTCTTTTGTGCTTACTGTTTTGAATCTTGATGTTTGTATTTCAAGTTTCTGTAATTGTTGGTCTGTTACATGTAATTGTTTCTCCATATGCTTTAGTTTCTTATCGTTGTATCTGTATGCTGTGAACTCTGTACCTGTGATTTTTGATTACAGAATAAAGTGCTATGGTAGAGGGTGTTTAACCTTCTAATTTTAGGCCCCAGTTCTTAGGAAACTTGCTCACCACAAGTTTCTGAATCTGTAAAATCTCCATGTCCATTTTTTTTCCGGTTCTTGTAGCTTTCTGTTCTTTATTGTTTGGGAAAAATATTCCCGGAATCATAACACTTTCCCCTCAGCAAAGTCTCCTTTTTTTATTTTTGTTCTTAATTTCTTATGTTATCCTATGTTGGGCTTTTCATTGATTGGTACTGCTCTAATATTAATACTATTAGTATTTGATGATAAGTTTGCGTAGCAAATAATGGCTTAACGACAAAAGCGGTGGGGAAACATGCAAATAATGGATGAACTTTGAGAAAAGATTATCATATTGTCCTGTATTTAGTGGAAATATAAACCTAAATTCATGCAGTTATTGAGTCAATCTAATAGAAATCTATTCTCTCCCAGCGGCGGAGGCAGGCTCTAACAGGCCAAATTATTATATGTGTATTTATTTTTTTTAATTTTAGTTAATTCATATCTTAATATATTTAAATTATATTAAATACTAAACATAAAAAAGAATTATAATTTTATTAAATATTTTTTAATTTTATTGAATATATTTTAATTTTTTAAAATAAATGGAAATTGAACAAATAATTTAATACAACTTACCCAACTCTCTTATTAAATATATTTTAATTTTTTGATAGGGCCAAATTATAAATTTTAGCCTGGGCCAAACTATAATTTTAAACTAAGCCAAATATAATTAATTATATATTATATATGATAAATATAAGTGTGGCAAATCGTCACTATCGAAGCCACCCTGCGAGTGGCTCCGCCACTGTTCTCACCTCTCTCTCTCTCTCTTAATAATTTGTATCTCTTTCTCCTCTTCCTTTATTCAATAAGTTGTACTATTCTCTCTTTGTCAGTTTGGTGAGAAATTAAGTTGGCTTCTTGAAGAGGCGAAGGAAAAGAGGTTCCAACGTTCAAACCCATATGGACACTCCTTTTATCATGGAATTTGAGAGTAGTTGCAAACCAACGTATATAGGATTTGTATGGGAGTTTGGAGAGTAGTTGCAAACCAACGTATATAGGTTTTGTATGGGAGTTTGGAGGGGAGGAGAGGGGAAGGAAGAGGAAGGGAAGGAAGGGGATTCAGGGGGAGGAAGGCAAAGGAAGGGGAGAAAGTTGGATAGTATTCTCTTTCTTTTCCTTTGGGAGTTAAAAAAATGGTAAGGGACAAAAATGAAGGATTAATGACATATTTTTATCATTTTAACCTTTTTTAAAAATTAATATAATTATTATATTTTATAAATAAAATAAGAGTAAACACCTTTTTTGGTTGCTGGTAATATCTACGAAATCATTTTTAGTTCCTGGCAATAAAAAAGAATCAAATTGGTCCCTAAAATTATGAAAAAGTGCCACTTTAGTCCTTATGTCAATTGTAATAAGTACTCCTTGGTCCTTTTTCATCATTTTAGGGACCAATTTGGTCCTTTTTTATTGCCGGGGACTAAAAAGGATTTCGTGGATATCGTCAGGGACCAAAAAGAATGTTTACTTATAAAATAATTAAAAATTTTAACAAAATTATTTATGTACTTTTCACATTACTAAAAAATATCTTATTTTTCACGAAATTCCTACATTGCAAACGACGAAAATTTCATTGAAAAGTATTTATTCGTTGGAATACTTTTCATTGAAAGGTGACAAAAAAGTTTATGCGTCAAATTTTTTTACAGAAATAAATTTTCTTTAGAAAATGTCAACGGACTTTAATTCTGTCAAAAGTTTTGACCAAAAAAAGAAAATAATTTCGTCAAAAAATTGGACGAAACGTTTTTTGTCAAAATTTCTTAGGGAAATGTTTGTGTCGAAAATTTTGACGAAATTCAGATTCCGTAAAATTTTTTGAAGGGAATATTTTTCGAAAAAAAAAGTTTACGAAAATATTTTTCGTCAAAAATTTCGTTAAAAATATGTTCCGTCGAAAATTTCCACGGAATTTATATTTCGTAATGAATTTTGACGGAAAAGAATTTCATCAAAATTTTTTACCTATATGTTTTTCTTCAAAAAAAATTTCACAAATATTTTCCATAAAAAAATTTCGATTGAAATGTGTTCTGTTGAAAATTCTGATGGAAATATTTTTGGTAAAAAATTGCAATGGATATGTTTTTTTGTTATAATTTTTTAGGGAAATGATTCAAGGGAATTTAGATTCCGTAAAGGACTTTATAAAAAAAAATTCCGTCGAAATTTTTTAAAGAAATATTTTTCGTCAAAATTTTTTTAGAAATATTTTCGTCAAAAAATTTTACGTAAATATTTTTAGTCAAAATTTTCACTGTAAATTTGTTCCATTGAAAATTTGCAGGAAGTAATTTTCGTAAAAAAATTTGACGAAATTATTTTCTGTCAAGTTATTTGTATGGAAATGTGTTTCGTCAAAAAATATTGACAGATTTATTTTTTGATGAAAAGTTTGACATAAATGTTTCTGTCGAAAGTTTCGATGGAATGTAGATGCTATCAAGATTTTTAACTGATTTTTTTTATCTCAAAAATTGATGTGAGTGATTTTGACAAAATCTTAGTCTATCTTAGTTTTGACGGAAAAAATTTTCGTCTCTAATTTCTACGTAATATGATTTTTGACAAAAAATTTGACAAATTTTCTTCTGTAGGTATTTGAGACTTTTCTAATAGCATTATTGTTAAAAACGATTCACATTTACGTAATTTTCATATTTTAATGTCAAGGGTAGATAAATAATTTTAAATATTCCCCCATTGAACCCAAACTGGGGAACTTTAATTTTACATATAAGAAGGATTTTAGAGGATTTTGCAAAAATCCTCAATTCCCTTCCTCCATTTTTTATAACTCACAAACAAGTAAAGATTAATAAAACCCTCCCTTTCCTTTTCTTCCTCTTCTAAAACTAACTTCCAAACAACCCGTAACTCGCGAAGTAAGCAAGTTGTTGTTAGAGTACTGTAGAAAGGATTAGGAGCATTAAAGGATTAGGAGCATGCTAAATTAAGGCATGTGGTGCCTCATTCATTGAAGCAATAAGAAAACTCCTTTTTAGTCTCTTCTTTCCTTTTCGTTCAGGAGGTTACTCCTATCACTGCACCAGGAGAGGCATTGTAAGGCCAAGAAATTTTTTTGAGAGAAATGGAAAACTTACCAAAGCCTAAAATGACCCCTAAACACGCAATACTGCAGAGTGACAACTTGACCAAGGTTCGTTTAATCATTAATTTTTTTTTTTTTTCATTTTTCTTGGCTTTAAAATCATAAATTGTTTGATCCTATTTGTTTATTTTAACTCAACAATGTTGTGGCAGTATATACTGGAGACCAGCGTTTACCCAAGAGAACCAGAGACTCTGAAAGAGCTAAGGAATGCCACTGCAAGCCACCCTATGTAATTCTTCTTTCTAACACAGCTCTACCTTAACAAACATTGACATTAACACCATTATGTATCTAACATCATTAAGGAACTTTGTTTATTTATATATATGTAATATCATTTTCATTCATCAGGGGCTTCATGGGCACAGCACCTGATGCGGGTCAGCTAATGGCCTTGCTCCTGAAGCTTCTTAATGCTAAGAAGACAATTGAAGTGGGAGTTTTCACTGGATACTCTCTTCTCCTCACTGCACTCAACATTCCTGATGATGGAAAGGTTTGCATATGCTTTCTGCTTATCTCCGATATATATATATATATATATTCCTTCGACACCGGTGTCAAATTTGAAATTTGACACCTCATCTGAGAGCCGTTAGATCAAAAAAGATCAACGGTGTTACATGCTTGCAAATCAGATTCGTTGATCTTTTTTGATCTAACGGCTCTCAGATGAGGTGTCAAATTTCAAATTTGACATTGGTGTCAAAGAATCCAACCTCATATATATATATATATATATATATATATATATATATATATTTCATAATGTTCCATTGAATAAAGTGAAGCCGCTCTCTCGCTGTCTCATGGTTGGCAGAGCAGAAATTAATCTAGTTTTAGTGCAATGTTATTTAGATCAGGTGCACAATATATTTGAAATAAATGAAAGACAAACGTAACATCATGGATCAGGATGACCCACTCATTCTGGGCCAGCCATTAATGTATTCAGCAGTGGATTCATACAATCCACACATAATCCAACAACCTGCAGCAAAATGTGGTAGATAATAAATGCTATTAGTATTATGTATATGCAAGAATAGAAGAAATTTACGTTTGAAAATGCACATATAACGCCAGTAGAGTGGTAAAATAGAAAATTTATACATGTTTTACTAATTACAACCCATTAACATTAACCAGGAAAAGATAATTTTAGTGGCTCAACTCAAACGGTTGAAGTAAACAAGAACTTAAGCAGAAGTCACATTAGATTCTTTCCTTAAAATGTCATGCAAGTTTTTCATGATAATTTCTTATTTTACCAATAAAGTGTTAATTAACCTTTATCGTGACAAGAAATAAATACGAACCGAGCGGGTTTGCTGATGCAGACTGCTTTATCTTCTTCCATATTAATACTCCTCGATCCTTAGAAATCAAAACCAATTTTTTTTTTTTACATAGCTCAGATATGGTAATGATTATTTTCAGTGAACGTAACCAAGAAGCTGGCCAGCTATATTCTTTTTAATGGCCTCTTCATGACCACTGAATCTTTTGGTGCTCCCTCTCACAATATTAATTTTCTCTTTTCTATTTTACCCTTATTATTTTCTCACTTTTCCCATTTTACCCTCCTATTTACACTAAGAGACCACCTAAAAATAGTAGTCCCGGTTCACACAAAATAACCTCCCAAAACACCATCACAAAACAGCACAGTACTTGAAGAGACTAGCGGCATTAATTTGAGGTTTTATATTTCTAGAATTGAAATCTCACATTATAAGGATAAAAAGCATGTAGGATCCTATGTTAGAAAAAATTATGAATAGGACCCACATTAACACGGAAATCGAAGATCGAAGAGTATGTAGGAAGATTGCAATTCTCATTATAAATGAGAATTATAAAAGGGATAGGATATTCTTACACTGGTGTAAGAGTTAGAAGTCTTACACTCAATTTTGACCATTGATCCACTTGTATCCAATGGCTCACATTACTAAAAAATTTGAGCCCTTAGATATAAGTGGGATCAACGAATAAGATTGAGAATGTAACTTACACCGGTGTAAAATCATCCTAACCCATTATAAAATCCTTAATTTGGATATTGAATTATGACTTGGGACATGAGAGGATTGTGACCCAAGTGGGGGCATTAAGATGATGGAACAGTACTTGGTCTGGTACACTTATATATGTAGCCTATCTCTCTCCATCAAGTGGAGTATGGGGGTTTGGGTCATACATATATATGGCCCACAGCAAACGTTGAGAGGGTATGCTGGATGCCTGGATTAGCTATGTTAGAAAAATTGTTCATGGAATTTTTATCCCGAACTAGGGCTGGCAATTCGTGTTCATGGATCGGGTTCGGGTCGACCTGTGTCTGACACGAACACGAATAGACCCAACCCGAACACGACACGATTAACAAATCGCTTTATAAAACTCAACCCGTACACGACCCATGTATAAACGGGTTGACACGATACAACCCGAATTTGAGGGCACCCAGTATTTACCCGACCCGACCCGACCCGACACGACCCGACCAGATTGAATTAACAGAGACGAATTTTTCCTTCTTGCATTCGATCTTCCGTTGCTACAACATACACTTTCTCTATTCTCCTCTGATTGAAACACAATATTCTGGTTATTATTGCTAAAGTTCCATGGCTGAAGAAGTGAAGCATCATCACACGGTGAAGGTCATAGATCAATGTCAAGTTAGTCCTCCTTCATCTTCTGTTCCTTCAACCTCCATTCCTCTTTCTTTCCTCGACCTCCCTTGGCTTTCATGCTCCCTAATCAAACGTATTTTCTTCTATGAGTTCCCTTATTCTACACAGCACTTCCTTCAAACCGTAGCTAGTTTTGGTTTGAGAAGGAGAAGGAGAAAAAACTTACTGAGGAGGAGAGAGCAGCGGCGCTGAAGGAGAAGGATAGAGTAAATGAAACCTAGGTATTATTTTGCCTTTTATACCATGTTTTACGGGTCAAAGTGGGTTCACGGGTTGACCCGTGACCCGACACGAATTTGGCGTGTTATTTTTTTTCCAACCCGTACACGACCCATTTATTAAACGGGTTGACCCATACACGAAAATTTCGTGTCGGGTCCGGGTCGGGTTCGCGGGTCGGGACACAAATTGCCACTCCTATCCCGAACATTACATACGTTTAGCGGAAGGATGTGAATTCAGCTGACTCAGTTAGAGGGACTAGTAAAAATTAAGTGAGATATAACTTCTTGTAATTAGGGTTTTGAAATGTATAGTAGAGTTTAGATCAGTGCATGATAGATATTGTTTCCAATTTTTTTATTTTTTTTTAACTTAGGGAGTAAAAATTGATAGAAATAATATTTTGATAAAACCAATTTATTTTTGGGTTTTATCAATCTCATTTTAAAGGAGATAAGTTATCTCATATCATAGAAATAAACTTGTGGGCTCCCCTATATGAAAAAAAATGATATAATTATCGGATGTGTAAAAGGAAAAATTTATCTCATGTAACATGAGAATAATTTTTCCCTTTATTTTTATGTTTCTTGAAACGAACTGGTAGCTCAGTAACATAAATTGACAGAAATAAGAAATAATTATTATATTTTTTTTAGTTGTGTGACGCACTGTTTATCAAATACATATATTGTAGAATGTGTTATCAGAATTAAACACACACTATTTGTTAAATACGCTATTTAAAACATATTCTCTCCTGATGGCAATAAAAATAACTTGTGTTATATACCAAAAACATTTTTTATGCCCAGAAAGTGTTCCTAAACATGGAAATACAAAAAATTTATTTCTCTTCAAGCAAGGCTATAGAATAAAATGGTTGTTATTCACACATCCTTAAGTGATTCATTATCTTTGTGTTGTGTGTTAACTTTTTCAAGGTTTTGCCGGCCAAGAGGTTAAGGGTGTACTTGACAATGTCATTAACAACATTTTTTCTTTTCTTTTCTAGTTTGGAAAAAAATGGCTAAAAATAATGTTTAAAAAAATCGATTTATTTATTTATTCTGGAGAATGAATCTGTAGGCAAGAAACACAAATTGACATAAATAAGATTTTTTTTTTATTTTTATTTTCTAACAAACTATTTATTAAATGAATACTTAGTTGAAAATATTATCAAGATTAAATACACACTATTTGTTACCTTAGATTACCTGCATTTAAATTCGTGTCGTATATGTATTAATAAAAATTAATATGAAAAAATTCATATTGTGTCGGGGTTAAATTGTAAACAGACCAGCATTTTTATGATTAATTACATTATGAGTAAACATCATTTTTAGTCCCTGTCAATGTTTACGAAATTTTTTTTAGTCCCTGGCAATAAAAAAAGATCAAATTGGTCCCTAAAATTATGAAAAAAGGGCAACGTTAATCCTTCTGTCAATTGTAATGAGTACTCCTTTGTCCTTATTTCATAATTTTAGGGACCAATTTGGTCTTTTTTTATTATCAGGGACTAAAAAGGATTTCATGGATATTGTTAGGGACCAAAAATAATATTTACTCTTACATTATTAACCAAAAGGTCAAGTAATGTGGTGTTATTATTTGATTATTATTGTTAATTAATGAATATGCGAATTATTCGTTATGTTGTATTAACCTGAAAAAATAAACAGATCCTTTTTGTAACGAAAATTTTGGCAATTATTTGGATTGAATCTGTTGGTGTTGGTGTCAACGCACGACCCAACACAAACATGACCCATTGTTGTTGCTACTCAAAGCAACTCGCTATCTTGTTCTTGTTTTTTTTTTTAAAAGAGTGAAAATGTCTAAATTATGGCATGAATTATATCTCTATGAATATGTTTACAATAAATTGAAGGACGTTGCTAGTTTTGGGTGGTGCATCAGTGGTGTTTATTCACGTTAGAATAATAGTCCTGGACTCCTGGCCATAACATTGGTGCTAGTGGTGTTTTTACTAGTTGAAATGGTGTTGGGCTCTTTTTACTATTCTTTTCTGTGAATGTTATTTCCTAAACATGTTCTCTATTATTTCTACTCAATATATTATTGTCTTTGGGCTTTTAATTGCTGGTATTGGGCCAATGATGAAATCTTGTCATGTACTTATTCTTGAGGCCCTTGTGATCTGTTATCAGGTCTGTTGGTGAATAAGCAACACAAGGCAACACGCTGCCGTTTTTGCCTTGTGATGGATTTGTTGACTTGACATTCCGTGGAGTTGAAGAGTCAACAAGGGGAATGAATCTTTTGATTGGTGCACATTTCTGTTTGGTGCTCAAGAAGTGGAGAGTTGAATCCGACGAGGAAGGTCACTGAAGCTGGTGGTGGTGAGCTTGTAAACCGATTGTAATGGTTTCTCCATATGCTTTAGTTTCTTATCGTTGTATCTGTATGCTGTCAACTCTCTACCTGTGATTCTTGATTGCTGAATAAAGTGCTATAGCATAGGGTGTTTAACCCTCTCATTTTAGGCCCCAGTACGTAGGAAACTTGCTCACCACAATTTTCTGAACCTGTAAAATCTCTCTCTCCATTTTTCTTATTTTTTTTCGGTTCTTGTAGCTTTCTGTTCTTTATTGTTTGGGAAAAATATTCCCAGAATCATAACACTTTCCCCTCAGCAAAGTCTCTTTTTTTTTTTATGTTTGTTCTTAATTTCTTATGTTAACATATGTTGGGCTTTTTATTGATTGGTACTGCTCTAATATTAATACTATTAGTCTTTGATGATAAGTTTGCGTAGCAAATAATGGCTTAACGACAAGAGCGGTGGGGAAACATGCAAATAATGGATGAGCTTTGAGAAAAGATTATCATATTGTCCTGTATTTAGTGGAAATATAAACCTAAAATTCATGCAGTCATTGAGTCAATGTAATAGATATCCATTCTCTCCTCTCCCTCTCTTTTTTTCCTTCAATAATTTGTACCTGTCTCTCTCTCTCTCTCCCCCCCTCTTCCTTTATTCAATAAATTGTACTATTCTCTCTGTGTCAGTTTGGTGAGAAATTAAGTACCAACAACCCCATCTGAACACTCCTTTTATCATGAAATTTGAGAGTAGTTGCAAACCAACGTATAGTTAGTTGCGAAGTAAGCAAGTTGTTGTTAGAGTACTGTAGAAAGAATTAGGAGCATGCTAAATTAAGGCATGTCTTTGTGCCTCGTTCATTGAAGCAATAAGAAAACTCCTTTTTAGTCTCTTCTTTCCTTTTTGTTCAGGAGGTTACTCCTATCACTGCACCAGGAGAGGCATTGTAAGGCCAACAAAAAAAAATTGAGAGAAATGGAAAACTTACCAAAGCCTAAAATGACCCCTAAACACGAAATACTGCAGAGTGAGAACTTGACCAAGGTTCATTTAATCATTATTTTTTTCATTTTTCTTGGCTTTAAAATCATAAATTGTTTGATCCTATTTGTTTATTTTAACCCAACAATGTTGTGGCAGTATATACTGGAGACCAGCGTTTACCCACGAGAACCAGAGACTTTGAAAGAGCTAAGGAATGCCACTGCAAGCCACCCTATGTAATTATTCTTTCTAACACAGTTTTACCTTAACAAACATTGACATTAACACCATTATGTATCTAACATCAATTGGGAACTTTGTTTATATATGTAATATCATTTTCATTCATCAGGGCCTCCATGGGCACATCACCTGATGCGGCTCAGCTAATGGCCTTGCTCTTGAAGCTTCTTAATGCTAAGAAGACAATTGAAGTGGGAGTTTTCACTGGATACTCTCTTCTCCTCACTGCACTTAACATTCCTGATGATGGAAAGGTTTGCATATGCTTTTTGCTTATATATATTGGTACAATGTATATTTAATTTTATTAACTTGATTCAATTATCTTCCTGCTGTAGGTAATAGCGATAGATCTAGACAGAAAAGCTTATGAGATAGGACTGCCATTCATTAAAAAGGCTGGTGTAGAACACAAGATTGACTTCATGGAGTCTCAAGCTTTACCAGTTCTTGATGAACTCTTACAAGATGTGAGCATGCATGATTCTTTGCTCTTCCTATCGATGTTATCTATTTGTTTGATATTTGGAGTGTAATACTAGCTAGCCAGTGATTCTATATATATATATTGTTTTGTTGCAGCCTTCAAATGAGGGAACTTTTGATTTTGCCTATGTGGATGCTGATAAGCCTAATTATTGGAATTATCACGAGCGGCTTCTTAAACTGATTAAGATTGGTGGCATAATTATCTACGATAACACCCTCTGGGGTGGAAGTGTTGCCAAGCCTGAAGAGGATGTTCCAGCACCCCAAAGAGGATCCAGGCAGGCTACCCTGTCTTTCAACAATGCAATTGCAAACGATTCTCGCATTGAAATCTCCCTTGCTTCAATCGGTGATGGGTTCACTATCTGCAGGCGTGCCCACTGATCCTCATTTTCCTGTGTTGATATTACGGTTGAGAATTTAATTTTCCCTGACTATGTAGGGACAAATGGTGTGACTTTGATGTTGTGTGTGTGATGAAATGTATGTTTCAATGTAATTTCCAGTGAAATAAAGTGGAGCTGCTCTCGCATATAATGGCAGAGCAGAAATTAATTTGGTTTTAGTGCAATGTTATTTAGAGGTACACCGGAAATTTGAAAAAAAAGAAAGACAAGTAGCAGTGCACTAGAGGAAGGGGATTAGTATCATCACAGAGAATCAAATTAAAGACATAATTCACATTAAGGTGTTTGTTACATGAGACAAAGCTGGGCTGAGGAACTTGAAACCTATCCTAGCCAAGAAATTAATACTGCGGT
Organism: Gastrolobium villosum; assembly: GCA_032173675.1. Taxonomy (NCBI): domain Eukaryota; kingdom Viridiplantae; phylum Streptophyta; class Magnoliopsida; order Fabales; family Fabaceae; genus Gastrolobium; species Gastrolobium villosum. The sequence continues at coordinate 90,926 of JAVKPL010007866.1, read as the reverse complement.
TGCCTTGGCAATATACAATAAAAATGGTAACGCACAAGGTGAAAGCAATGATCCCAAATAATTGCAAGTCCCCCCATGAAGCCTACACAGCTTCCCCTGCATATTCATTGCCCAATCTATTGCAAGAATAGAAGAAATTTACGATTGAAAATGCACAGATGTCACTAGTAGAATGGTAAAAAAGAAAATTTATACATGTTTTACAAATTACAACCCATTAACACTTACCAGGAAAAGATAATTTTAGTGGCTCAGCTCAAACGGTTGAAGTAAACAAGAACCAAAGCTGAAGTCATAGTAGATTCTGTCATAACGGGTAACTGTCATACATCATAAATGTTTCCGTGGGAAGGCAACTTGAGTAGAATAGATTCTTTCCTTAAAAAGTCATGCAAGTTTTTCTTCATAATTTCTTATTTTACCATTAATCTGTTAACCTTTATCGTGACAAGAAACAAGGACGAACCGAGCGAGGGTGCTGGTGCAGACTGCTTTATCTTCTTCCATATTAATACTCCTCAATCCTTAGAAATCAAAACCACAAATTTTTTACATAGCTAAGATATTTCTTATTTTACCATAAATTGGATGGCAAATATATCTGGGAATATTTTATATGGTCTAGGACAACTGAATTTTTTGATACTCTCTTTCGCAACATTAACTTTTTATTTCCCTTTTTATCCTTGTTATTTTTACTCTTTTCCAATTTTACCCTCCTATTTACACTAAAGGACCACCTAAAAAATGGTGATCCCGATTCACAATAAATAATCTCATGTACATGTCTATTTCAACATGTAGAGTTAGTTACAAGAGCAAAAAAAATTGGTCTACAAATTTGTAGATATTATAAATGTAAGGACCGAGTGAAATTTTCTTTTACTTAGGGGTCGTTTGGTAGAGGAGAATCTTTTTTTATCCGGAAATCTTGATTATCAGAAATATAATAATAACATTCCATTTACGATAACATCCAAAATTAAAATTAAAAAAAAATCAATTTTCGGGAAACTTACAAAATGACGCATGCCAAATCTTTGTTTTTGTGTATTAGTCGTTAAAATTAAGCAAGGTTCGAGAATCATTATGCACGAAGAAATATGTAGAATAAACCCTACATGCCACAGCACCCCCAACACACTTATCCTTAGATTGATCACATGAATTTTATTTTACCAACTTGATCAATAAAAAAAAAAAGTTAAATATGGAACTTAAATTCTAATAGTCACAAGAAATTAACATAATTATGTATTGGCCAAAAAAATTGTAAACATAACTCTAAAAATTTCAGAAATAAAATAATAATTTGAACAAATTATTTTTCCAGTTTGGCTTAACGGAAAAAAAAAAAAAAACTTCGCTCTTACGCATTCCTTGATGCAATGGAGAATTCAAAGTCACGTAATTCTTTATAAAATACCTATTTTTGGTTACATTGGAATATATTATTTATTTTTCTAAAAAAAAATTCTAAAGACAAATTGCAATCTCTTTAATTAAACAACCTAAGACTAAAAAATAATTCTTTTTTTTTACTTAAAATGTATGTATATTTTTTGAATGCTTTTTTAATTTATAAAACACACAATGCAAAGTATATCTACATCTCATTTCATCAAATAAAACAACACAAATGACCTAAACATGTTCTTCTAACAAAAATTCAAAATAAATTGAATTAGATTTGATTAATATCGCAAAGCAAGTTCGTCAAAAAAATAAAAAAAGTATAGCTATAAATTTGCCGTTAGCTTTTTGCAAAATTAAACAAATTTTTTTGCTAGAAAGTCATTTTTATTTATAATTCAGAATTTTTTATATACAGACACGAGAGTTTTATTTTTTTTTAAAAAAAAATCTAGCGTAGTTTACGAAACAAATTACCTTAAATCCATATTCTAAAACAAATATCTAATTCTTTTATTTAAAAGGACCCACCTCCACTTAATTATAATGAACAAAACAGACTCAAGAAAGAAAAAAAAAAAAACACAATCAAACAAACCCTAATTTTTGATATTATTTTCCTTCATGATGGTTCGTGAAAAGAAAAGAAAAAATATTAAAGCCTTAAGATCCCTGCAGATTCCATTCATTGAGAAGTTTGCAACTCCATGCTTTAATCTTAGAAGTCCATGCTTCTAACAACTTCAAAATTGATTGGAATATTAAAACTTAAAAAAATCAACACATTGTCCAGCATATCTAAAAAACAAGTAGAAAGTTTTTCACACTGAGTTCTAGACATTAGCAAAATAAAGCCAAAGAAAAGCTAACTAAAAGTTGAGATAGATACTTTTACAAGACCCCAAAAGCAGTGCAGGAGTGATATTTTGCACATGAATTCAAAAGAGAAAAAACATCACATGTTCTGCGGTAATGAGTATTTGGACCAACGAATCAATTAACTAGAACATTCAAAAACAATATATAATATCCAGCATCACAAGACAAACAAATCTGCCCATTGTTAATGTTATATGATTTGGCACCAATTCAAAGTGTATTATCAATTTATCATGATGAGATCAAGCCAAAAATAAGAGAACCATCATATGTAATAACACTTATCCAAAGCATCCAAACACCCCACCAGTTGGATAACACAAATAGCAACATACGCAGTAAATTATAAAGTAATCTATTATTTAAGTTTTTTATCAAACAGGTGCTGTGCAAAGTATCGAATAATGGATATTGCAAATACTAAATCATTAAAAATTCTGTTTTACAAACTATCAGAAGATCAACAATACACACTAGTATTCTTTTCCATTCATTAATCACAATGAAGATGAAACATGTGAGAGAGAATCAAAGAAACTATTACTCACAAGTTGTTTCTCAATATGAAATGAGGTACTAAGAATATTTTTTAGACAGCATAAACTCTTGAATCTCAGCAAGATATTACTTGATCTCACTTATTCTCTCTTTCCCAGTGACAGTGTTTTTCTTCCTCTCTCCATCTGCCCTCCATTCTCAGCTTGCTCTGTCTTTTATAACCGAAATTCCAGATAAAAATATGAATATACTCTTCATTGAAAAAAAAAATTCTTGCAACTGCCACATGTATGCTCTCAGTGGCCATTTTTCCACCTCAATCTCTTCTTTAACATCGTTAGATCATATTCTTAAGAGGAGAGAAAAAGAGTGAAGGTTACTTAAGATTCTGATCAAACATTGTTGGGAGAAGAATAGGCATAAAAATAGGTAGGCATAATATCCTATCCCATTTTTTATAAATATTTTTTAAATTTTATAAATAATATTTAAATTTAAAAAATGAAGTAAGAAAATGAAAAATAAAATAAAAATGGATGCTCGCAATAAATATCCACTTTGACAGGGTTGGAGACTAAATGTCAACGATAACTATCCTCTAGAAGGAAGCATTCTTAAATTAACTAAGGACTACGTAAGTGCAACTCTGAAATTGAAGAAAATTACAAACTAAGGTGATATAACATCCATTCATGATTTCATGTCTAGTCTATTATTTAACAAAAACAGTACTAATTTCAACAAAGCATGAAATCCAATCCATCCCACTCATCACTAATGAACTGCGGTGAAATTCATACAAGACAAAGCAATAATAGAGAGCAAAACCCCCTTTGCTGAACAAAACATTCTGTCATCGAATTCATTCAATGTTTATCAGGAAATATAGCTGAACACAACAATAGCTGGCCAAACTAACATGGTAATGATTATTTTCAGTGAAAGTAACCAAGAACCTGGCCACCTACATTCTTTTTAATGGCCTCTTCATGATCCAAAACACCATCAGGAGTAGTAATCACAACATAACCCCACTGCAAAGAGAGAAAGAGAACTGTATGATTAACCTTTTCCATTTCTTTCTTTTTTCATTTTGATTTTTTGAAACACAAAAGTATAACAACTAGCATCTGATACAACAACAATCTCCACATTCAAAAGCAAGTAGCAAAACCGATATAACTTAATATGAACCGGAAACAATAAGCATTAAACAACCTGATGTGTTGGAAGAGTGCGCAATCTGTAGGCTTCAATATCCATTGCCTTGAGGTCTTGTCGGTATGTAAGGGCCTTGCAATCGTTAATCCTACCTTGTAGTTGTACTGTTATCCTTCCCACTCTATGCGGATCATAGACTTGAAAATCCTTTATATAGCCTATCATATGTTACACCGAATTAACAACACTTATCGTAAGAGACAATTCACATACAGAAGAAATTAAATATAGAGTTTATCATCTATCATTTAACATAACCACAAAATTTTTCCTACACACATCATTTTGTGGGGCCCGCACGCGAAACGAATCTCTATAACATAACATAATCACTTCTCCTACGACATAACTCTTATAAAACTAACTCTTATAAAACTCTTAAATATATGATGGGATACAAACATTTCAGAGTGGAAAACCCAATAGAATAATCACCCCCAATAAAAATTAACAAAGGTGATTGATTGATTTCATTGTTGTCCTCTTATGGCAGTAAAAGGGTTTCCAAATTCCAGGAAAAAGAATACAAATTTAACAGAGGGTAAATGAAATACTCGAAAGGAAGAGAAATCAAAAGTGTAGGAGTAATAGAGTACCACGGTGTTTCATGATGTTGAGAAAGGAAGACATGACAGTAGAGATGGGGTTAAGCTCCACCGTAGATTTCCCTCTCCTCTCTGCATTCACCATAGTCCTCAACGCATCATTCAGTATCCTCCTCCCCATCTTTCTCAAAACCCTCTCTTTCTCTATCTGTATCAACACTGTAGCAGGCAAGGGTTTTTAGCAATTTGATTATAAAGGGCATATTCGTCATTTCAATGATGGAAAGTGAAAAACACTCGCCTCCTCTCAACTCAGACAGCTAAAATTCCTTAACCACACACGCAAACCCTCTCTCTCTCAACCCGTGGTTTTGTATTGGTGGTGAAATCAATGCAATTGATTTTCAATTCCGTTTGTTAATGAATGAAAGTCGATGGAGGAGCTGCCACCTTCGCTGGTGATCGAAATTCTGAATCGACTAACGGACACGACCGATCTGGCGCGTTGCAGGGTCGTGTCCAAAACCTTAAACGCCTCCTCCTATGATGTCCGGTCGGTGACGCTCGTGTGTTCCATGTCTCGTTATCTCAAGTCTCGCTCTCCGGAGACCAAGCACCTCGTCACCCCCTTCAAGACCGTCTTCAAGCAACTCCTCCGCCGCACAACGAACCTCGACTCCGTCTCTCTCGGCGTCGACCGCTCTCTCGGCGGGATCTCCTTCGACGACGTTGAGGATGAGTCCGATGATCTATATCTCACAGATTTCAACTTCGTCAAAGACTGGCTTCCTTCAATTTCTCACGGTTTGAAATCCTTATCCGTTTCCGATTTCTGGGTTCAATCTTGTTGGCGGCGATCCGAAGCCTTGTCCTTGATCTCTTCCACCTGTGAGCTTCTCGATTTCTCAACTTTCATTTTTTTTTTCTTTTCTTTATAATTCTCTAATTGTTTGTGCTTTTATGATGCAGGCCATGTTCTTTCGAAATTAGTGGTGAGGAATGCTTGGTTATCGGTGGATGGTTTGAATTCAATGCCAACGCTCACCAATTTGACCCTTGAGTTTGTGAGATTGGATGATGAGGACCTAAGCAAGATCAATACTTGTTTCCCTAATCTGACACAACTCAATCTTATTGGAGTTGGAGGACTTAAAGAGCCTAATATTAATCTTTTACGCCTTACAACTTGTCAATGGTCAGTCTCAAATGCTCCTCTTTCTTTGATCATATGTGCACCTTGCCTTGTTGATTTCCATCTCAAATGCATCAAGCCTAGATTGATTGTCCTTGAAGCCCCATCCTTGTCTACTTTCAATCTCTCTCTTGAGAATACAGATGAACTCAAATTGATAAATTGTAGTAATATACAATGCCTTCAGCTTAATGTAGAGTCCCCCTCTCTTGCTTTACTGTTAAGCATGTTTCGCCATTGCAACAACACGGTCAGGAGGCTTACATTTGATTCGGTCAGAAGAGCACAAGTTGAAGTAACTGAGTTTGGCCTTCATACATTGTTGGATTCTTTCCCAAATTTAAACTATCTTAATTTAGGTCCTGGTGCTTGGTATGTAATGGAGAATTCTTTCCGCCGGGGAGGTTTGGAAGATGGGATTGGAATGAAGACACTAAAAGAATTTGTTGCACATCTTGTGGTCCATGAAATTGAGTTTACTCTAGGGTTTATTTCATCCGTTTTGTATAATTGCCCGAAATTGTCAGATATTTCTCTGCTTATCCACCGTGATGTTGATTCTTATGTTGCTGGCAACCTCATCTCAGCATGCAGAAGCAAATTCCAAAGAGTTAGATGGAGATGGGGAATATGGAAAGAAGGAATCAAGGATACTTGGGTCTCTGATGCTATCTAGTTTAGCCACTGCTTTGTCTAAGAAAAGGGAGAGTCATCTTTGATTTGCTGTATTGTAGGTCTACCCTATTTAGAAATAGACATATGGTGTTAGGACAGATTTTAAATAAATTTTACTTGAGGAGCTCGAAGAAGTAAGATTGTAAGAAGAAGCATTGGATATTTAGCAAGTCAATTTCTTTCCAAACTGTATTGGCAAGCTAGTGGGAGTTGGAAGAAAATACATGAGGGATCAGAAAGAGGAGAATGAACTATGATGGCATCAGTATCAAGAAAAGTTTTTCCGAACTGTATTGGCAAAGTAGATGAAGTTAGAAGAAGCCAGATGATTCATCAGAAGTGGCATTCTTGTGTGGATTTGTCATTGTGTATTATGAACTATGAATCAGCACTGCAAAATATCATGATAATAGTAAACTGTCTGGAAGACCCCACCTTGTGGATAGATCTTTTATTTTTATTTTTAATTTTTTCATCACTTCTTTTGAACATATGTATATTATCGGATTATTCACCCTTATCGTTCATTCACATGTATATTTGGTAATGTAGTAGAATAAAATTCTGTATTTTATGAATCAGGCATTTTTTTTCTTTAATTTCAATTCGTTGTCTTCTGTCATGCTTAACTGCTGCTCAGAGGTCATGTAACTGCACTGTCTGTAATGTCAGCATCAAAAATTGGGTACACATATTGTTCAATTTTTGTCAGTATGGCATTATCATTTCTCAGATGCCATGTGAAATCCAGCCGAGATTGGACTTACGGACAAGGTTTGAGAGGTTTTTTTTAGCATATTTTCTCGATAGACAGAGCCTCTAATTACACATCTTGCAATCCATCCGTGACCATACCGGTGGATACGTTGATAAACATCACTTGATAGAAGCTGAGTCACGTTGCCTTTACTTCTTTGTTATTTATAGAAGCTGAGTCATGTTGTCTTAGTATGTGATTATGTTATAGAAGCTGAGTCATGTTGTTTATTCAAAAAATATATATATATATGTGACTATGTTTAACTTGTAATTTCTTGCAACTCTAGCATATCAATGGACGCTTGAAGAAAGAGCAATTTTTTTATTCAAGTGGACCAAAAACTGTTGGAGCCGATGCTATAAGGATTTGCAATGTAGCATTTTTAGTTGAGTTTGTTAAATTTTGCCAAGCTATATCTTTTTTCCTTCCTCCAAGTGATTCGGTTTGGTTTACTCTGTATAGTAAATTGTTCATCATTTATTAGATATCCTACTGTAAAATAAAGTGTTACATGGACTCGCACTGTGTCTTCTTTGTGATTGATTCCAGGCACATTCTCATTCTATTGTTAACAATGAGTACCAGGTCCAAACCCTATTGACTTGGATCCTATAATGGTGCAGATTAATCATTCATCTTTGGCCTCGGTTTATCCAGCTTTCGGTGTGTATGTTATTCCAATTCCAAATGGTAATGCTGAACCTACTTATAAAGCACTGTTTGATGTTGGAACCTAAAGTTAATTAAATTAACATGGGATAAATTGTGTCAGAACATTACATTAGCAGGTTTCCTTGACTTAAAACATCACGATTCATAATTTATGGAAACGCAGCTAACAATAATTTTTGTAAAATATTTTCATCTTGAAACCATGGCTTAGCTATGTGGTTGATAGAACTATGAGGGAGCAAATTGGTTCTTGGTAATATAGGATTTTTTGCATGATTTTATGAACTTTATAAATTATGTGTATGAACAATAACTGCCTATGAATGCTAGAAATTAAAAGAAACAATGCTAAGAATATAGTACAATCAATTTTAAAACGAGTTTTTAACTATCATGACTTATTGTTAGTTCTCAAGTAACTACTTGAGTTTTATTTTATAAATTTTCTATGATGCTTTTGCTTATAAACCCGTTTGTATTGACATTTAAAAAAAGTCCTTTTTATGACTTCTTTATTTTAAAAGTATTTTTTATAAAAGCTACAGCTATTTAGAATTTTAGAAAAATACTTGATTTTTGAAAAAAATATTTGGCTTTTGACTTTTGCTTTTATGAGAAGCTAAAATTTTTAACTTCTGAAGATGACTTATGTTTTTTTTTTCAAATATATTTTTTTAGCATTCTCTCTCTTTTCTTGAAAAAAAGCAGCTTTCGAAGGAAAAAAAAGCCATCCAAACATGCTAGAAGACACCACAAAGAACATTCCTCTACTTATATCCCCAAAGTAAAGAAACACTTGAGTTGTTAACTTGTTATTCGTAGAGAATACTACAAGAAGCCTCCCTCAATTTCTATGTGAAGAGGAGAATGCTAAGGTGCTGTTTGGTTGGGGTTTATTAAAAGTAGCCCATGTAAATTAATTTGGCAATTGTGGAAGTCCTTATTTGGTACACGGTTTTTAAAATTTACCCACCTATTCTATTTGCAAAATTTTTCATATTTGACCGTAAAAATCGAGCACCGGTCACTCTGTTTAGAGAGACTTCTTCGATATGATTTTCCTTGATTAGCCGGATAAATGGCAAAAAGGTGAAAATCAACCTAGACCAAAATATCCTCATAAATTCCATCTCACACTCTCTTCCTTTGTCCGACAGAACAAGAGTTTGATTCAAAGAAACTCATTCCTTTTGTAATTAAAGAAAGAAAAAATAACAATGTTTTCCTTGACTTTTCCTAACTATCGGAGTTATTTTTGCCAAGAAAAAGTGTGTATTGTACTTCACATATAACAAATAAAGTAGTATGTTGTTTTAGTAATTGTTTCTTTATTTTTGAGTACTCCCATTAAATATATATATATATGCGCGCTATTTATCTCCGGGCTCAAAAATTAAGTTATTTTGTTTATTTATTTTCTTATATTAATTGATTAGATTAATTATGATTCTTTTTTCTCTCTCTTCCTTAATTTTATTAATTTTTTAATCGTATAATTTTACTGAAACGACCTATATATATATATCACTTAAAATTATATAAACACGTCGTTTTGATTTATTAATCAAAATTAATGAAGGGTGTTATTGTAATTTTATTTATTTTTATATCATATATATTTTACTGAAATGTTTTATATATATATATATATATATATATATATATATATATATATATATATTCATTGAGTAATTGATTCCAAACAAAGCTGTAAAAACGAGTCGCCTTAGAAACTCAGTTCAACTCAATACAGGTTTTAAGTCGTCTATTTTTTCGAATTACCTTTTTTTAAAAATAAAAAAAGTGATATTCAAAAGAAATTACATCAACAAAAGGAAAGAGAGAAGAAAGAGTGGGAGTAACGTCAGTAGCACTTGTGGTGGTTTAGCAGTAAAGAATATTAGATAAGTGAGTGGCATTGACTCTATTAAGGGTTGAGAGAGAGAGAGAGAGAGGGCGAAGAAGGATGGAATTGCTTCCCGGTGGTGGTGGTGGAGCTCCGATCCCGAAGAAACAAGGGTTCCGATCACTGAAACTGGTGAACGTCGACATGGAGCAAGTGCTGGCAGAGCAACCTGTTGGCGTGGACTACGGCACACTCGATAATGGCCTTCGCTACTACGTTCGCTGCAATTCGAAGCCGCGCATGAGAGCTGCTCTCGCACTTGCCGTCAGGGTTGGGTAACCTAACCAACCTTACCTAACTTATCATTTCTCGTTTTTTTTTTCTTTTTTTTTTTGTTCATGTGCCTGAATCCTCACTGTACATGCAGATCAGTTCTGGAAGAAGAGGATGAACGTGGAGTTGCTCATATTGTTGAGCACCTTGCTTTCAGTGCCACTAAGAGATACACTAATCATGACATTGTTAAATTCCTTGAAAGTATTGGAGCCGAATTTGGCGCTTGTCAGAATGCTGTTACCTCTTCCGACGACACCGTTTATGAGCTGTTGGTTCCTGTTGACAAGCCTGAGCTCCTGTCTCAGGCCATTTCCGTTTTGGCTGAATTCAGTTCAGAGATTCGAGTCTCCAAAGACGACTTGGAGAAAGAAAGAGGAGCTGTCATGGAAGAGTACAGGGCAAGTAGAAATGCCACGGGGAGGTTGCAGGAAGCTCATTGGATTTTGATGATGGAAGGTTCAAAGGTAGATATCTGCTGTATCCAACACTTGCTACTATTAGTCAATGTTAAAATGTTCTTGTAGTTTAGACGTTATTTTTTTATTTTTTTGGGAATTTTTATAAATTTGTTATTTCATTAAGCTTTTAATTGATTGTAGTATGCCGAAAGGTTACCAATTGGACTAGAGAGAGTAATTCGGACTGTTGCTCCTGAGACTGTGAAGCACTTTTACGAGAAGTGGTATCATTTGTGCAATATGGCTGTGATAGCTGTTGGTGATTTTTCTGATACACAGGTACTTTTGTTATTTATCTCTTTTTTATGTTCATGCGGGAACTATGTTTGTTCAACATTTTGGCTAACCGTTCTCCCTCTCACAATTTCAGAGTGTAGTTGAGTTAATCAAGACTCATTTTGGCCAGAAAATTCCAGCGCCTAATCCTCCACTTATACCAACATTCCAAGTTCCATCGCATGATGAACCACGATTTTCATGTTTTGTTGAATCTGAAGCTGCTGGGGTAAGTAAGTGACAAATCATTGACTTTTAATGCAATTCTCTTATTTGTTATTAATTTTATCTTGCTTGCAAATTAACATGCTACTCTGGGTTTGCCTAATCACAGTCTGCGGTGATGATTAGTTATAAGATGCCAGCAGATGAGCTTAAAACAGTTAAAGACTACAGAAATTTGCTTGCAGAATCCATGTTCCTCTATGCATTAAACCAGAGATTCTTTAAAATATCGCGTAGAAAGGATCCGCCCTGTTTCTCCTGCTCAGCTGCTGCTGATGTTCTAGTCCGTCCATTAAAGGCTAATATAATAACTTCATCTTGTAAAGGAAAAGGAACTATTGAGGCCCTGGAATCAATGTTAATAGAGGTGTTTTTCATCTTAATCTTAGGAGCTGCATCTTCTTCGTCGTTCTCTTTTTTCCACTTTGTTCTCTATTTTCCTTCTTTTTCCCCTTCTTTCCAGATTTATGACATCTGTATTTTAGGTTGCAAGGGTACGACTTCATGGCTTTTCAGAGCGTGAAATATCTGTTGTTCGTGCGCTACTGATGTCAGATATTGAATCTTCCTATTTGGAGCGAGATCAAATTCAATCTACCAGCCTGAGAGATGAATATTTACAAGTATATTAATAATTTATCTCTATTTTTTGTTCACATTAAAATGACAAATAACAGTGGGTGATTTTGGAGATAATGTTCTCTTTGTTGATGCAGCATTTTCTCCACGATGAACCTGTTATCGGGATTGAGTATGAGGCTCAACTCCAAAAGACTCTTCTACCACGTGAGTTGATATATCATGTTCTTTTGTCTTCTGTTATTAAATTTCTGGATAAATTGATTTTGAGAGGTATTATAGTTAAGCTTAAATTAGTTATTTGTACCCTTTAGATATATCGGCATTAGAGGTCTCTAAGTGTTCCGAGAAATTGCGGACATCATGTAGCTGTGTCATTAAGACCATTGAGCCCCAACCATCTGCTGTTGTTGATGATTTGACAAATGTTGTTAAGAAAGTCAATCTTCTCGAGGAAGAGGGTAGAATCTCTTCTTGGGATGACGAACATATTCCAGAAGAAATTGTCATTACAAAGCCAAATATGGGGTGAGTTGGAACAAGATGCCTTTCTCTTTCTTGTGCATTACATTTTTATTTGCAAATATCGTTCTTTGCTCTCTGATTCCAGGCCTACCTCATATAAATCAGTCTTTAGTGTGATTAAATACATAAAATCAACTCTCTCCTCTTCTGTTATTTAATAGGTCCTAGGTAGCTGATTTAGGGGCTTTGCAACTTCATCTATTATGAAAGAGTGGCTGACATGTTTCTTCCTCTTCTCCCTATGAGCTAACATTCACAATTTTAGTGATTATCATGAGATCATTCTAGTGTGATAAGCATTAAGCTTTTGTGGTTCTTTTGTAACTTCTTTTGATTGGGTTCATCTGAAGAAAATAATGGAAGTTCCTTTTCCTTGGTAATTATTATAGATACCTTTCCCTCATTTTAATCCTCTCGGGATATCTCGTTATAATAACAAGATTTCCAATTGAGTTTTGGAATGATTAGAGAAAGTGAAAGGCTTCCTTGCTTGGTTTGTCCCGTAGGACCCAATTGCTTATGCTTTTAGGTATATTCATTTGCTTTGCTGTTAGGATCTGTTTCATTAAAATCTTTATTTTATATGCAATGAAATGTTTAGTTATCAGTCATCAAACCACTAAGTGGGTCAAGTTTCCATCTTTTTGGGGTGGAATGTGACCTCTTCTGTGCTGTGATTACTATTATCTATCTGGTTTAATTAGATCATTTTCTACCAGTCAAATATATGTTTAGGAAATAACATTTAAATCTCATTTACTCTCCTCTTATCCCTCCCCTTCTTTCAAATTAGGCATGTCGTGAAGGAATTGGAATATTCAAATGTTGGAGCTACTGAACTAATTCTGTCAAATGGCATGCGGATCTGTTATAAACGTACAGACTTTCTCGATGACCAGGTTCCAATTCTCATAGGCTTTGCTTATCAAGTTTATCATAGTTCAAATGTATTTCTTAAACAGACATTGACCAACTTCTCTATCAATCTGATTACAGTATTGATTGACAACTTGCTTATAATTTTGTCAAATTATATTATGATTCCTATAATATTGAGTTTAGTTAATATGACCCATAAACCACTGTTCATATTAATGAGTAGTAAGTCAAGATCGTAAAGAATTATGGAAATCAGGATATTTGTTGCAAATTACAAGTGACCTATTTGAGGATGAGGGAAGTCATTTGAATGCTCTAATACATAGTAGCAAGAATCAATTAGGATAATCAAATCGTGAAGTGTTTTGAAATGCAAGGGATGTATTTACTAAAAAAAAATAAAAATGCAAGGGATGTGATGAAGGATTTTATTGTAAATAGGACAAAGTGCTGGAGTGAAAAAAATGCATGTTCATGATTATGTTCTAATGACTCATAATTAGCCTCTTCGTGATTTGGGGTAAGGTTAAGTTGCAATTTTGGTAGTTTCGAATTTATTTATGTAGTGCTGGAAGTATGGAAACTTTTGTAGAAATATTGGGATTAAGAATATCGATGCTGTTTTATAAAAAAATAGAGAATAGAAAATGGAGAATGTAGGTAAAGTTGATAAGAAAAAGAATGAGTAAGTGAATATTAAAATTTGGGGATTATTTCACTTAAACCACTTAAACTTTATCACTTAGACATATTGTGGTTACAATGTGTATCACTTGAGCCCTTGAATTTAAAAAATTCCCTTATCATATAAAATATCAAAAATTTACTTAATAAACAAAAGTCTAAATTATAAATGAAATCTCAAATATGCCACTAATTAAAAACAAAACCCAAGAAAACATGGTGTTCAGAAAGACAACAATTGAACCTTATCAAGGCAAACCAAAAACAATTGAACCTTTTTTGGGGTAGAAAATAAAAAATAAAGATTTCATTGTTCACATAAATTATACAGGATTTGACGACTGCTAAAGTATTTTTTTTTTCTATCCTTAAATGGAGAACAAATGTTTGTCCCTTTGGCAGCACTGTCTATTGGCCAGATCTTGTTTCAAATATTTAGATTCTAATTGTTCATTTAATATGGTCATTCCTATATGGTGCACTCGAGAACAAATAATTGATTCTTCATATCAACATTTTGGGGCTTAGTCGATTGGTGTTTATTGCAAGAATGATGCTGTGTTTGAGACATAGATCATAGATTTTCTTTCTCACTCCCGTTTTTGCTTTGGTCATTTTTTATTGTGATATGCGGTACATCTAATTTTGAAGGGATAATAATCATTCTTGAGAAAATGTTTCTTTCTGTGGCAAGTTGTCAATGTTCTTTGGATTTTCTTGGATTGTGCACTGAACTCCAGCCTCTTTCAATCTTCATCAGTGTATTCTTTTGTGGTTTTGGGTATGATACCTCCTGTCATTCCTTGTAGTGATTTGAAAATCTCCATTCTCAGTTACGTTCCAAACTTGGTAGTTGTCAGCCTTGATGAATATTTCCATTCTATTTTTCCAATAGTTGTAAAATTTACCTTCAAAGAAGGGAGGGAGGTCTTTGGACGGAGTAGTCTTCTCTAATATTTTTCATTTTGTTCATCTTTAGGATCTTCTCTTTAGGAGTTACCTACACTTATCAAAGAACAAAGCTGTGGTACCAATTGTTGGTACCAAATGAACCTGAGAAGGGGTGAATTGAGTTATATAAAACTTTTGGGTTTTAATAAATGAGGTTGTGAAACCTGTATCAAAACTTACTAAAACTAATAGCGTCAAATTGTGAGATTAATTCACATATAACCTCAATATGTTTGTTATCAATAAAATCTTTCTAGGTGTGGGACTTAAACAATAAACTGGTGCTCCTTTTTTTATACGTGATCAACATATGCTGTTTGTAGTGCCACAGATTTGAGTTTTTTGTTTTTTAGTAACTTGAACTTGAAATTAGCATACACATGCATTTTTTATGAGGCATCAGCAAATATTCTTACTCCCATGCAGTGGTGTTTCATTATGAATAGCATGGATAATTACGTCAGTTCTAATCTAAAGTTGTGTCTCAATAGGTTATCTTCACAGGGTATTCATATGGGGGCTTGTCTGAACTCTCAGAGAGCGAGTATTTCTCTTGCTCAATGGGACCAACCATTGCTGGGGAAATTGGTGTGTTTGGTTATAGACCATCTGTCCTAATGGATATGCTTGCTGGTAAGAGAGCTGAAGTTGGTACCAAGATTGGTGCATATATGAGAACTTTTTCTGGTGACTGTTCACCTTCAGACCTGGAAACTGCTTTGCAGGTATATTTGATTTACGAGGGAGGATATTCTTACTACCAATATTTTCTACTACCAACTTACTACCTATCTAATCATCATTGGATCAAAGAGAGAGAATGTTAAAAAGTTTTTGAAAAAAGAGAAAATGTTGATCCAATGGTGATTAGATAGGTAGTGAGGTGGTAGTAGAAAATTTTGGTAGTAAGAATATCCCTCCTCTTGATTTAATTAGCAAAAACATGTTTTTTCATGATTTGGTCTCAATTTATATTAGTATATAGTTCCACACTACCAAGTGAGAAATTTAAAAGCCATTATGAAATTGTACATCTACAAATTTATTCCTTAAATCAGGAAGCAAGTATTTTTTCTTTTAAGTTAGTGTACAATAGTAATCTTGTTCTTAATGCCTAATAATATGTTAGCAACAGACACAATTAGAAGAAAAAATGTAGAAATAGGGATGGGTGGGAAAGTATATGTTAGAAGAACTAAGGATGGCCCCAAAGAGCCAAGTGGCCATCCTCTGTTAGTCAGGCCTTGTTAGTTAAAGTTATTAGAGTTAGTTATCCCTCTAACTACAGTAGCAGAGGTAGGATATAAATAGTGGGAGAAAATGTAAATGGAGTTAGTTGGTCAATTTATCTTGGAGGGAGAGAGCACGCTCTCAAATTCCTGGGAAAGTTCTTGCGCTTTTGATCTCTGGCTACCCATTGATCCTAAGTTGGATGAGGATATTCAATAAAATTCTCATAGTCTCTATGTTATTCCCTAATTTCTGGTCCAGTTATATCGTAATATTTCTCCTTTTTTCTTCATCCATTTATTGTTTGGACTTCATATATGTTTTCTGGACTTAAATTGAATATATCAATATCTTCTATATTTAAGTTACAGTTAATTTTTGGTGTTCTTATGATTTTATGCTATGCTCTAATGTTGTGTAATCCGTCAAAACTGTTAATTGTATTCTTGGCTTTTCTACTTTTCATTCTGTTGGTTACTATACATTCACCAAGACTTATGTTACACATAGGTGTATGTATGAATGCCTTTGTTAAGACCCGTATTAGGAATACGGGGCTACTTGGCAAGTATATTCCCAAAGGACAGCTAGAGTGGTTAGGGGCATTAATTATGGCCCTGGTTAGTTAGTTGTAACTGCTCTATCAGGCAGTTTGGTCAGTAATTATATGGTTAGGCTTTTGGGGGAGAGGTTTAGGCGTTTAGCCTGATGTATAAAAAGGGACACCCTGAGTGTAGAAGGTAGTTTTTGGTGAATTGATTGTTTGACTGAGACATTGCTCAGTGTAAGGGATATTTCGCTCTTTGGTGACAGTTAGATGGGTTTATCATCATATTACTCACATGTTTTCTTGATGGAATTTTAATAAAGATTCCTGTGGTTATGACTTACACAGACACAGTTATGACCCCTAACAGTAAGGCGTTTAGTCAGTATGAGGTTAGTTATGGGAATAATAGCATGTGGTTAGTTATGGGAATAATATTCCCTTTTTCTGTTATGGATGTGTTTTTTGAGGTGAGTCTCATGTTGTTGTATAGAGGATAGGGAATAGTTTCAAAGGGGCATAAGGGATATCTTGGAAATTGGGAGAGTCTAGGAGCTCTATAATTCTCCTGGGTTTATCTTTTCTTTTCTGCACTTTTGCTATTTCTCTTTGTAATCTGCCATTGTTGCAACCTTGTTTGTAACCTTCCATTTTTTCAATCAATATTATACCAGTAGTTTCCTTTCTTTACTATTTCTTTCCAACTTTGTTATTCGGATCAAAGGGGGGAACTGGAGCAGTGATATAACTGTTCCTTCATGACTGAAAGGTCATGGTTCGAATCCAGGAAACAGCCTCTTTGCAATTGTGCAAGGGTAAGGCTGCGTATAAGGATTTCCTCTACCCCACGCTCGCTAGTCGCGTTTAACGGGGAGTGGTGGTTTGGTTTTGTTATTCGGATCCTATCACACACACACTAATTCCACTGTTTTATTTATTGCTTATCTCTTTCTAATTATTTTGACGTTGTTTATTTATTTGTGTTCCAGCTTGTCTATCAGCTGTTTACAACAAATTTAACACCAGGCGAAGAAGATGTCAAAATAGTGATGCAAATGGCTGAAGAGGCGGTCTGTGCTCAAGATAGGGATCCATACACTGCTTTTGCAAACCGTGTAAAGGAACTTAACTATGGAAATTCCTATTTTTTCAGGGTATGCGTATTTTGTGGTGCAATTTAAATCATTCACCGAGTAAACTACTCTTGACTTTCAGCTACTATTTTCTATGCAGCCTATTAGAAAAAGTGACCTACAAAAAGTGGATCCACTGAAAGCTTGTGAATACTTCAGCAAATGTTTCAAAGATCCATCAACTTTTACTGTTGTGATTGTTGGGAATATTGATCCTACCATTGCACTGCCCTTGATATTGCAGTACCTAGTGAGTCGAAATCCATACACCTAAAACCCAGAGATCTTGAATTATTCTATAACAAAGGATTTCTTTTATTTCCATGCAGGGTGGAATACCAAAACCTCCTGAACCTATTATGAATTTTAACCGTGATGAGCTAAAAGGATTGCCTTTCACTTTTCCGACAACCATCTATAGGTACATGAATTCATTGCATTTGCAAACAAAAGGTGTTATAATATTTGGTGTGTAGTTTTGTACCTAGAGGAAAAGATGTGAAAAAATTGTTAGGCTCTTAAATGAACCATATTATTTTTTCAAAAGAAAAAAGGAAAGACCATGCTTATACATATCTCTAGGAAAAGACTATATTTTCACTTCTCTATTGCATCTTTTTGACAATTTGGATGTTACTAGCATCTTTCTACATATCAATTATGCATGGATACTGGGACACTTTTGAAGGATTCAGTGAATGTATCTTCCAAATAAACCATAATCTGTGCTTGTAGAGAAGTGGTCCGGAGTCCAATGGTGGAAGCACAATGTTTGGTGCAGCTATGTTTTCCTGTGAAACTGAAGAATGGAACCATGGTTTGTGCTCTTTTCTTTCCTAATTGCTGAATTTATGCAATTATCTAAAAAATATGTATTTACTAAATCTTACCAACAGCTTGTATAATGTGTTTTGTCCTGCTTTGGGGGTTGGGGGCATGATTTGGCAGGTGGAAGAGATCCACTTGGTTGGGTTTCTGAGCAAGCTTCTTGAAACAAAAATAATGCAGGTTCTTCGATTCAAGCATGGGCAGGTGTCTATGTGTTAATAGCATTTTCCTTCTGTTGTCTTTTATGGTATATTAATTCTGAGGCTTTACCTCTGTGCACCAGATATACTCTGTCGGTGTTTCAGTATTCCTTGGTGGTAATAAACCCTCAAGAATAGGTGATGTTTGTGGTGACATTAGCATAAATTTCTCCTGCGATCCAGAGATATCTTCCAAGCTGGCAAGTCTCCTGCATATGCAAAATAAGTGAACTTTCAATGTAGTTATTCGGTAAAATTTACTGTCTTGTAAATCATTTATAGGTAGATTTTGCTTTGGATGAAATGTTGCGTCTTCAAGATGAAGGGCCATCAGAGCAAGATGTTTCAACAGTACTTGAAATTGAGCAAAGAGCTCATGAGAATGGACTGCAGGTTAATTTAGCCTTTAAAAGTTTGTTTTATTAGCATCATAGCCGTTTCTGAGCTGTCAATGGAACATAATAAATTCATGCAGACATACAAGTTCTTATATCTACAAGGGCATTCAGATTTTTGGATTAAATGATGGAAGTAACATTACCCTCCCAATTTCCTTTGTCTTATTTGCACATGCTCTTTCAGGAAAATTATTATTGGCTGGACAAGATTTTACACAGCTATCAATCAAGGGTCTATTCCGGTGATGTTGGCACTTCTTTTGTGGTTAGGCTATTACCTTATTTTTGTGTTTTTATTTTCCGTTTCCATAAATTGAGATGCCATCTGTCATGGCTATTAATATATATTATATTCATTTTAGCTTTCCTCAATTATAGGAAAGGAATGAATTCTATTTTCTAGTTCCAGTACTGTTGCTTTATGGCCAGGATGGAATTTGTAGTTTGAAATGAAGTTTTACATGGATTTATGTAGAATATCTTTCTCTTTTAGTGAATTTTGATTCTGACAATTGAATGCTGCAGCGAGATGCTTTTGACCCTTCTGATGCAAAAATACAAACATTTCACCGATTTAATTCTTGTGGCAAATTATTTACCAATCTAATGAGAGTGAAACACACATGGGGAGTATGCGCGTATAAGTTGCGTATCACTTTCATGCACGGCTTGTGCAAAAATCAGTGCATTGCAAGACACGGGTGCATCCAAGTCCTACACGCACCCCATAAGCGTCTTAGCGTGACACGTGGCTGGCGCGTTTTGGCTTTTGCACAAGTCGCGGATGGGGTTGATGCGCGACTTAAACACACACACTCCCCATGCAAGTTTTACTAACATTAGATTGGTAAATAGTTTTCCAAAAGAATTAAACGGATAATATGTTTTGGATTCTGCATCAGAAGGGTCAAAAAGCCAGCAGTAGGATGTTGCTTGTAAGTTATGATCTAATGTAAATAACCATTTGACATAAGCTGCTTTTTTTAATTAAATGATCGTTTTGTATGATGCAAATTATGTTGACATCATAGGTTATAGAAAGCATATTTACGCATTTTCATATAAATGAAAAGTTATTGATTTTGCAATTATCCCTGCTGCAGATCCAAGATGAAGGGCGATTAAAAGTTAGATCATCCCTTACACCATCAACTGCACGGTTGGCACTACAGAAAATATTGCCTTTTCCCTGCAAAAACCAGTATACTGTAGTGATTCTAATGCCCAAGTCATCTCCCTTTAAATTACTGAAATCAGTATTCCAATCGACTCGAACAAACTATGGCAGAAAAACAAAGGTTAGTTAGACAGGCTTCTTGTAGTGAGAAATATGGCTGGAGTATATAATAGACAACCATAATCACAGTGCATTTTTTTTATTTTTTATTTTTGGTGGCAGATTTTAGTTGGAATCGCTGGCCTGGCAGTTTTGGCCTTTAGTTTGTTGAGGCATTCACGGAGTGCCCAAAATAACAGCAAACATTAGCTTCGCAGAGCCCCGAATTAGAACTTTTCCATCAGTAATTCTTTACTTCATAAAGATAAAATGTGCGTACCAACATTGTAAGAATAGATCATACATAACACAGGTTAGTTAGGAGGCAAATTAGGTGTGTTGAAATGAATTATTTGTACATTGATTTTATGTTTTGCACAGAATTGTATCCCTCAGCTTGACTTGCATACAAAAATATTTGGAAACCGGATAATAGGGCAACATTTGTGTTCATGACTCTGGTTATATTCTCTAATCTTTCAGAAAGTTGCTCTGGTAGACACAGTTCATGGACATGAGTGCAAAATTAGAAGATTGGTGACGCATGGCACATTGGCGTTGCATTCATCTTTATGTGTCTTTATTATTATTTTTATCTTTTACCTTTCAAGCATATGGAAATAACTGAAATATGAATTCGTTTATCTTCTGTGGACTAGATGAGTGGTTGCACAATAGCTAGCATGCGTTATGAAGCGGGATAATTTATAAAATAATAGGTGGCATCAGAACATATGTTTGATTCTTTCCAGGGGTTTAAAGTCTTAATTCTGAACTCACTTCAAATCGAAATAGTCGCGAAGGGATGAATCGATGGAATATTTGCAAAAAAAAAAAAAAAATAGTATGGATAAGTATAGGAAGGTGTATTGATTGAAAAATATATATTTTTTATTTGGTAAGAGATAATTATTTTATTTATATATTAATATTCGTAACTGTTTTTATTGGTTTACTTATCAACTTTTGAACAAAATGGATGACTTTCAAACCTTTGGAACATTAGAGTAAATATTAAAAAATATGTATATCTTGTTTAATTAACAATAGGCATGTTAGTAATTAACTATTCTATTACTTTGTTAGCCTAGTGAATTGAATTTATTATTTACTTATATAGGTTTTTTTCTATTTCTCGAGACTAGTGTTATAATGTTAATCTTTTTTTTTTATAACAATAATGTTAATCTTCATTTGTTATATATATGGAAGGATTTTTTTTATTTTTGTGTAAGATTAAAAAAGTTTATTTTTCATTTTAGTGGTTAATTTTTGTCAATCTAATAGTAGTAATTTTTTTTTATGTCTTTGTGTAAGATTAAAAAATTCGTTTTGCGTGTCATTTTTTTTTTTTTTAAAATGTGTGAGCTAATTTGTGTGTTGTCAATGTTATGTTAATAATAGTAATTTATTGAATTATAGTAATAATTAATTGTTAATTTAAATAAATTATAGCCATTAGAGAATGAAATTTAACGGATGAAATGGGGAATGAGATTTTTTAATCTTACATGATAGTAAAAGAAAATCCCTTGCTCGTTATACTCTCAATTATATCCATTGATTCCTCTTATATCTAAGGGCTCAAATTTTTTAGTAATATGAGCCATTGGATTTGTGTGATCAAAGTCTTTGAGTTGAGACTTCTAACTCTTACACCGGTGTTATTGTCCCATATATATATATATGAGCCATTGTAAAATATATATATATATATATATATGTATATATATATATATAAATATATATATATGTATATATATATATATATGTATATATATATATATATATATATATATATATATAGATCAACTTAGATCGGTGTAAGAATAATAACTCTTACACCAAATCTTAACCGTTGATTTGGGTGCATCTAACGGTTGAGATTTATTTAGAATCAAAAATTAATTAATGAGTGCATCTAACCATTGATTTTCTGCATCTAACGATTAAGATTTATTAGTCGTTTAATTAATTTTTTATTCCCAATAAATATCAACTCTCGGACCTAAATCAATGGTTAAATTTCAAATTTTTTCTTACACCAGTGTAAGTTGATCCTACTTCTATATATATATATATATATATATATATATATAGATAATTATCTTATTTACACATATATGAATATTTGTGCCCTTTTTTTTTTTTTTTTTTTTAATTGTGGGCCCCACAACTTTGTTTCTCCCACATGAGATACATATCTTATGCAACATAAGATTAATAACTCTCATATATATATATATGGGAAAAGTATTTCTCCAGTCACCAGAGATAAAGTTATCTCCAGTGAACTCAAAATAACGTCGTTTTGGGTTATAAGATTAAAAAACTATAAAGATAAAAACTAATATATCCCTGCAAATATTACAATTACAAAATTACATTGATTTTCGCCCCAAAATGACGTCGTTTTGGACTCACCGGAAATAACTTATCTCCATTGACCAGAGAGATCCTTTACCCTATATATATAAATATTCTTTAAAAATATGAATTAACATAAAAGATTTTTGTATTGACACCTATTAATATTTTAATACATTATTATTCTTATAATTAATATAAAATTAATAAATAATAATATATCCAAATATTATAAAAATTAGTATAAGTATTTTTCGCTCACAATACAAAAAAATAAGTTATATATATATATATATATATATATATATATATATATATATATATATATATATATATATTCAAAAAAATATTTCTCCAGTTATAACTTATCTGCATTTAATTTCAAAATGACGTCGTTTTGAGATTGAAATATTAAAAAATTATAATTATAAAGATTAGAATAATCCTGAAATAAACTAAAATTACAAAAACACTATAATTTTCATCCCAAAACAACGTCGTGTTGGGTTTACTGCAGATGATTTATATGAACTGTAGAAAAAGCGAACTCATATATATAGTGAAAACATTTACTACTTTTAAAAGAGAAATTTTTTCTCCTACTAATGACTCAGTATAAGCGGGGTCTACAGAATAATGAAGAAAAAAAACATTCAAGATGGGATCCACTTATATTATGAAGAAAATTTTTCTCTTTCAAAAGGTGAAAAGGTTTTTCCATATAAATACATTTGTTTACATAAAAGGATAGAGATGCATTGGTCAAATCTGTGGAGCTCCCCCTCTACTATGATTCTTTCCGCAGGAAGTAGATGACATAGGTATAGGCTGAAAACAAGCTCATACTAATAAGGAACCCAAATTCAAACTCATTTCAATTTCGTAACAATATTTTGTTAAACTCTCATTGATAATATTGAAGCTGAGCCTTTTCATCTGAGCTTTTTAGTTCAAAAAGTTCCTTGAACTTTGTTGGACTGTCAAACTTGAATTAATTGGGGTTATAGTCTATAGATGTCAAATTATGTCTTAGCTTAGGCCTCTTAATAAGTTGAATATAAAAAGTTTGGGTTGAAGATCCAATGGGAATCAAAGATGAATTCAGTCAAGTAATTGTCACCAAATGAACCAATTCTCAAATGTCAATCTCAATTATTTATTATTATTATTATTATTACTTAAAAATTTACATGTTCTTAAAGTGAGAAAAATGTTATAGAAAAACCTCAATTTTAATAGAAAAAATTATCAATGATTATAAATTAGAAACATTTAGGTCATATTTTTTTGTATTTTACATTTGTCATTGTATAACAAAAATTGAGTTTCCTATATATATATATATATTTGCCACATCTTCTTTTCTTTCTTTTTTATTTTATATATATATTTTTGCTACATCTTGAATTAATGAAGGGTGTTATTATAATTTTATTTATTTTTATATCATATACATTTTAAAAAATGACACCCTTCATTAATTCATCCTAAAATTACATAAACACCCTTGTCTTAATCAAAACGATATTTATTTTTTTCGATATTTTTATCAAAAATGAGAACTCTTTGCCTACCATATATATATGGGCATTAACATATCCCATCAATCAATAAAGGGCTTTCGATTGGTTTTGTTACAGCAAAAAAAATTTCCTACAACACAAAATGACAAGTAAAATAAAATAAAATAAAAATATCAAAAGAGACAATTTTTATTTTTTTCGATATTTTTATCAAAAATGAGAAATTGTGTTCTCTAACATAACATTATTAATCCCATCAATAAATGGCCCAAAGGTGGTGGCTATGATGAGTGTAGACCCGATAAAGTATGGCAAGTAGTGTTATATACGTTTAATATGCTGGTTTGAGCATCATTTAATCGAAATAGTGGTTGTAAAAAAAAAATATTTGCATTTGATTCACAAAACTGTTCATTGATAAGTTATTGAAAAGTATGTTAGAATGAAATTACTTAACCTTCCCTTCATTAAATTATTGAATAAAAAGAAGTGACAACATTTTTATACAAATTGACTCATAACTCATGAGTAATATTAAATTTTAAACTATTATACATTTAATTTAATTATGAGAAAGGTTATAGTTATAAATTTTTTTTTAATTACAAATATCTTATCACGTTGTTTCCGAGATAAAAGATGGTTATCATTTATTATGAATTAATGAGTTTAATTTGAGAAAATGATAACCGTTGATTGATGGAAATTAACGATAATAAGATATAAAAAAGTTTTAATTATCATATTAAATGAGAAATATAAAACTCTATATTTAATTATAAAAAAAAATACTAACTAAATGGAGAAGGGCCTATACCCATAATGTAACAGGCCCATTAGGGTTTATGTTCTGATATTTAAAACACTTTTCGTCTTTCTTATTATCAACCTTCGGCCTCCGACACCTGCTAATCGCTGCGTCTTCCAAATCCTAATCGAAAGGTCTGTTCTCTGTTTGGTTTTCAAAGGATCATTGTATTTTTATATGTTGTATTCAAGTCAAAATGAAATATTGAGTAATTGATGAGTAAGTTGGATTTTGTGTTGTGTGTTGTGTAGGTGTAAGTGACAATGGTGGAGAACACAAAGGGTAGGAAGGAGGAGGTTGTTACCCGAGAGTACACCATCAACCTCCATAAAAGATTACATGGCTGGTAATCTCTATTTTCTTTTCCTTCCCCTTCTCTGCTTTTGTTTTAGTGCTACCCTAATTCATTGTCATTGTTTGTGTAATTAAGTACTATGGTGACTTGTTATATTAGGGTTTAGAATTCCTGTTTTAATACCCATTTAGGTGTTTGCATTCTCACTTTTTTTATTAATATCTACAATAAGGGCAAAAATATGGTCCCTTGTGCTTTGCATTTTGATGATTTCTTAACCTGTATGTGAGGATGCGTGTCTTTTTACCAATGGGTTACGGTTGTCTTTGTTTCATAGTATTATGTTTTTAACTTTAATGTGCTTAGCTCAAAAGGAAGTTTCCTTGTGACAAAGAATTTTGCTTACTGGAAGGAAGCTGGTTTGGAGGGTAAGGAGTCTCTTATGTGTGATTTAATATGACCTAGTCACCTGAGATGATCTTAATAATTTGTAGACAAATCAACAGACGGTGATGAGAGATGAGAGAGAAAAAATGTTGGGATAAAGTGTGAGAAAAAAATAAGAGTTGATTTGTCTATTTGACTATGAATGGTTGAGATCCTCTCACATGACCTGGTTATATTAAATCACACATGAGAGGATCCATTTGCCATTTTTTTAAGGCTAATAATGACTTGGGTTTATTTTCTTGGAGTGGAGTAAAGTTGTTGCAACCCCATTGTTATTGCAATTGGGGGTAAAAATCTGCTATTGCACACTAATGTTGTGCATTGATCACTTGACAATGATGGACAATTTCACCATTACTTTTGTCTTTGTCATTTATTTTGTTTGGTGGTTTGTCGGGATGAAGTAACATCTCTGTTTAAAAAGTGTATAAACTGATAACTAATTGATATTGTTTGTCTGTAATAACATTTGTGAGATATCTTACTTTTCATTGTGTGTGACGTTGTTATGAAAATCAGCACATTTAAGAAGAAAGCTCCTAATGCAATTAAGGAGATTAGGAGCTTTGCCCGGAAAGCCATGGGCACCAATGATGTGAGAGTGGATGTGAAGCTGAACAAGTATGTCTGGAGCCAGGGGATCCGAAGTGTACCAAGGAGGATTCGGGTACGAATTGATCGCAAGAGGAACGATGATGAGGATGCAAAGGAAGAGCTATACTCCCTTGTTACCATTGTTGAAATCCCTAAAGAGGAGCTGAAAGGTTTGGGCACCAAGGTCATTGACGAAGAGGATTGATATAGTGGATATATTTATTGGCTATGCTAATGTAGTTTTTACATTTACATTTGATTTTGTTGAGACATCAGACATATGTAGTTTGATAACATCAATTGCCTTCTGTTTTGTTTGCGTTAGAAAAGATGAAACAGCATCTATGTTTTTGAGTTTGACACTCTCTTCTTTGTTTTTTCGGGGCACTGAGGTTGATGAAAAAATGAAAAAAGTTGATTACGAACAGGATAACATATAACAAAACTATCGGTGAAAACGAAAGGAATGAAGTGGCTTTGAGGTGCATAATTGTTTGTTTTTATTCTCTACACTCTGATTGTGAAGGGGTACGTGATACCCTTGGAATGAATGCGTACTGAACAAATAAAAGTATTTTTATCTTAATAAACTAACCATTGGTACGCTGTGTTAGCACTAGGATATGGATCTTGAAAGTCGAGTTACAAATTTTAGTATTTGCTTTTAACAGTGATGAATCTTTGAAGTTGGGTGTTTAATTGGTGTGACTAAATGGTGCTATTAACAGCAAACTTTTTTTTGTTTTTTTTTTTTGTGTACATTCCTTTTATGTGCAAGTGTTATTAAGTGAGCTTAAAGAATAAAGCTACAATTGATTACAATGACAATGTTGATAAATGCGAAGACTGCTGCAATTCATTTCACTCTGCCAATGATTTTTACTTCTTTTTTTTTGTATTCAAGCACGCCCACTCTTGAATCTTGATTGTCTTCATTGCTATCATTTCCGTAACTCTTCATTGTCCTGGATTGTTTAGTTCAATCTCG
This sequence comes from Gastrolobium villosum, assembly GCA_032173675.1. Classification (NCBI taxonomy): domain Eukaryota; kingdom Viridiplantae; phylum Streptophyta; class Magnoliopsida; order Fabales; family Fabaceae; genus Gastrolobium; species Gastrolobium villosum. The sequence continues at coordinate 63,675 of JAVKPL010007866.1, read as the reverse complement.
GACTAAAGCACTGTAAAACTTTGTCCTTGTGCAATAATCACAGACACTGCCATAGTGATTCATTAGCATGTGTTGCTATTACTGTCCGTGCCTCATCAATTTCGCCTCACCAGAAGTCCAGAACTATCTGATAATAATATATGATTACAACTACAAAGCATTCATTAACAAAATGCTCCAAAGGTTGTTGCAGTCATTAGCATCAAGTGTGCCTCATTTAACAAATCGAGCTCCAAACACCTTGTGATTGGGCTTTGAAAAAAAAAAATTAGTTGCACTTCATTAAGCTAAATAAGTTTTTCTTTATTAAAAATGTATTTTGAAAATATAATTGTGTAAAAAGAAACTATTGTAAAAATGAAAAATAAAAACTAAGTGCATAAAAAATGAGGATTGCTATTTGTCATGAAGAAAATATCGCTAAAAAACTTAGGAATGACATTCCTCTCTGTATTCTGATCTGTTCTGTTTTTAAATTAAAGAAAATGTTGTACTAAAAAAAAGAAATTTTTTTTAAAGAAAATGAAAATCATTTATATTCATAACTTCGTCATTTGTGATTATTTATAGGGAGAAATCTTTGTCATATTAGATGACACAAACTTACGTCATTTTTTATGAAATTACTTCATGGTAAGTTTTTATATTTTTCTCCTTTATTTTCTTTTTATTTCTAATTTTATATTTTTAATTTTATAAATTAGAAAAAATAATAAAACACATCAATGACGTTTTGATTAAAAATGACAGAAGTTATATCATTATAAAACTCAACCCTTATTTATATTAAGTAAATCCTAAAATCAATTGAATAACAAGAATTTCCGATAAAGGCTTTCAAATTGGCGAAGGGTGAAAGTGTTGTGCGTGAGGAAAGAAATAGGAAAATTAGAACAATGAAGAAGCTTTCAAGAACGTTGCGGAATTCAGAAGGGGACAAGTTCTCTCTTCCTCTTCAAGACGAAGACTCTCGTCCCTTGGACTCACAAGGTTCGATGCTATTTTTATAATTCCTTTTCCTTTTACTATGACCCATAATTTCCTCAACTATTTTTTATCGCAGAAAAGATTAAAAAGATCTAATTTTTTCAAATAGATTTGAATTGGGTCATCTTCTAGTTCTAGTTAATGAACATTTAGATTTTGATGTACAGAGCAAGAAGAGTTGGTTCGTTCTTTAGAACAGAGTCAAGTTCAGCAGAGTCGCTTATGGAGGGTATATATATATATATATAAAATTCAATGCCATTTTTTTTTTCTTTTTACTCATAACTTGATTGAAATCTGTAATATATTTGGCTCAGGCTCACCTGAGATTTTTATTTTTATTTTTAATGTAGACGGTATTTGCGACTCTATTCTTCTGTTACATCCTGTTTCTTTTGTTCTCCATCTTCCACCAGGCTACATCACCTTGGGAACTGGTATGTTTCAAGATTTTTAGCTAGATTATGCACTAAAATCTGCGAAGCTGTTTATCGTTGTAAGCTAGAAAAAAAATAAATTAGAGACAGTTTATACGGTGAGATGTATAAAACCATTAATGTAGCCTCACTGAACAGCTTAAGCTTTTGGTTTGAGTTGGTTCTTTACATGGTATCAGAGCCTCAGTGTATCGGGTTCGATCTCACCGCCCCCCTCCGCTTTCTTTCTTCGCAAAGGTAGCTAGGCCTGTGCATTGTCCACACTTCAAGCCCAGTGGCCTCTCATGTGAGGGGGCGGGTTGAGATATATAAAACCATTAATATAGCCTCACCCAACAACTTAAGCTTTTGGGTTGAATTGGCTCTTTACATTATCTTATAACAAGTTGTCTCTCAAGGTTGCATGTGATGTGAGAATATGGGTATTGTTGAATATCTAATTTCTTTGTGCGTTTGTTTTATTTTATTATCAGAATGTGAGTCGTATGCGATTTGATAAATGTTTTAATTTCTGTTGTAACAATTAAACATCTTCTCACGACAAAGTAATAATAATCTGTGTGCATAATGTATTTTTGAAGAAAATAAGTTGTTTGACAGTGCTTCTGTTAACCTATTCAGCTTGAAGATGTGGAAAGACTCTACCTTCTTATTCTTCTTCTTTTTATAACATTTCCAGTTAATAGTTTTTTTTTTTATCATTTTCTGAATTTCATGATGGTTTCTTTTACTGAATATGTTGTTGCCTTTCTTTGTTCTTTGATAAACAGCGGTATCATGCATATTTCATGGAGGAGATCTACTCATGGATGATTATATCTGCAGGTTCATTTCTCCTTTTGTCAGGAATCATATACATGTACTTCAGCTTCCTATTAAATCATGACCTCTTTCCTCGATTCTTATTGTATTATCCTTTTACTATATAGCTGTGGTTTTAGTCCCTTTATATTAAGTTTGCACCCTTTACTTTCCTTATGTGCTTTTTTAATTTGCAATTGAGGGTGAGATATGATATTCTATCCACTTATCAAATTATGATGACTATCGCTGTAAACCTTGTTAATTGAATAACTTCTACAGACTGGGTGGCTGTTTTGGCATGCTCATTTTCCATCATAGGACTGCTTCATGATTCGATGCATCGCAGGAGATGGATCCAGTACTCATGTTATACTGGAATTATTCTGGCAATTTTCTGGTTATATTACATGTTGAGGTAAAGTTCTTAGATAAGCACCAGATGATGCATTTTGTATACTCCATATTTGATTTAGTATATTGGTAAACCATTTACAATATAGAAAAGTGAAATAAAATATATAATTGTATTCGGTATTATATTCAGTTTGGATTTTCTAGCTACATAAATCAAGAGGCTCTACCATTGGACCCAAATAAAGCAGAAAAATATAGGATAAAGGAAGCATGTACACATTCTTCTCTAGTATAGTGGGATGGAGGACTCTTTAAGTTGTGTTTCCTGGTTTATATCTCCTATTTCAGGTGTTTCTCATCTTTTAATGCATAGTAGTAACAATTTTCTTGGTAGGTTGCAAAAGTTCCGTTGGGATGTTATCTGGCTGCCATTTGGTCCTCTTAGGTAAGCCATGATTTCTTCCTGTTGGTGTTTCATTTCATCTTTTGTAAGCATAAACTAAATAAGTGCATTGCTTGGTTACTATGCTACAGTGGAGCTGCAATCTGCCTCTACGTGGACCATTTACTAACAGAGTCATCAGAAGAGGTCAGAAAGCTTCGCGGATCCATGTATTCCTACAAAGCAAGCTAGAATTGATGTTCTGCCTCGGTGATGGAGGAGTGGCATGAAAAGCAATTTGGAGCAAAATGGCCAAATAAAGTACTAAGCATTTTCAATCTATCATATGAGTTGACCCTGATACCCTTGTCAGCCAACAGCACAGACCGGAGATGACTTCTTGTATGGATTCACCTACTCTTTTTGTATTTCCTTTGGTTGTATAGAAAACAGATGATGAGGATATGACCAGCTTATTGGAGTTAAGCTGGCATTTGGAGAAAAGGGCATTGTTTTCGTGAGAATGTGTTAGTTACAATTTTGGATCCTGTAAAATCCACAAGTCCTTTCACATTAGTTACACATCAAATTCTACAAATTGTGCAAAAACTTGGGAAGTTGTATACCAATTTCGATTCAAGACACTAATGCACTAATGCCGATGCAGACAATTTCTGGTATGATCATTTTGATTAGACAAATTCATGCATGGGAATTTAGGATTTTTAAAAATATTTTATTAAAAACCTATTCCTAGATTTTCTATGATTCAAGATAAGGCACACCAAAAATGTACTTTATTAATAAGGACTTCATTTTCAAAATGAAATTTGGAATTTTTTTACAAAAATACAAAGAAAATAAAATTAAAAAAAGAAAAGAAAACCATGAACACTCATACTCCCAGGGATGAGATTAAAGGGACATTTGGAAAGATGGCAAGGTGAAGAGACTCGAACTCAAAACTAATGGCCTTGTGAAATAAAAAGATGAGAATCAATAATTGGAGAAGTGAAGTTTTGGAATAAGTGGTGCAATCAACAATTGCAATTAAAGGTTTCGTCCGAGAAGAGTTCTGGTTTTTTTAAATTTTGCGAACAAAACAACATTATTTTGTTCTTTTTACTAGGTCATACATGGCCAATTTATTGATTGACTCACTGATTATATTATCGATTCTCTGAATTTTGAGTTGACTTAACCAGTTCGAGGCAATTAGATAACAGTGATTCCTATCACTTTGGGGGTAGGATAGGATCCCAAAATTTGATTGGTGTGGAATAACATCTGTCAGGTGGCGTTGCAAAGACAAAATGCTAGATCATCCACCACATTTTCCTAATACTGACACTTGTCATTCATCTTATTTTTTAGAAAAAAAGATAGGCTTTTTATTTTTAAAAAGTCATATAATGGTAAATTTTGTTTTTTAGGGCACAAGTGAATCATCCCAAACAAACATAAAAACGGAAGTAATAAGTTGATTAAACATATAAAACCCAGCATCCTTTCAAAAGGAATTTACCAGCACCCTGACTCTGGGCTGTAACTACCACAGGACTAATATTTATGCTATATTTAAAAACTACATTTCTCTGTCTAAACTACTTCAGCAGAAGAATTGTAATAGCCGCTTGTAATTGATAATAACGATCATAGATCTGCTCTGCCAGGATATCGTGGGAAGGGAATCACATCTCTAATATTTTCAAGGCCGGTGGCAAAAAGAATCATCCTTTCAAAGCCAAGACCAAATCCAGCATGTTTCACTGTTCCATACCGCCTTAGATCAAGGTACCAATCATATGGCTCAAGAGGCAGCCCCATCTCCTTTATTCTGCAGTATAAAAACAACATTAACAGGTAATAATAAAGTGAAACATCTTCCGAGAACAGCAAAATCCTTAACAAAAGAACACAAATTAAGAAAAGACAGTAAAGAGAGCACATTTATGTGTCATAGGGCAAACAGATACATTACAATTCTTGTACCTTTCCTGAATGACATCATAACGCTCTTCCCTTTGGCTTCCACCAATTAACTCTCCAACCTGAAAATACATCCAAATGCGTCTATTATGCCAGCCTTAAAAGCCACTAGGTATCTAGGTATATCTAGGTTTAAAATATACAGGCTACAACATACCTTTGGGACAAGCACATCCATAGCAGCCACTGTCTTTAAGTCATCATTGAGTCGCATGTAGAATGCTTTGATTTCTTTTGGATAGTTATAGACAATGACAGGCTTCTGAAACTTTACCTCTGTTAGGTATCTGCATAACACCACACCCTCAAGATATCATACAACCACGTCAATAAGAACAAGAACTTGAAAAACAAATTTGAAAGTACCTTTCATGCTCAGATGCTAAATCGATCCCCCATTTCACTTCATTCTCAAATTTCTTACCATTCTTCACAGCCTCCTCTAGTATTTCCACTGCTTCAGTATATGAAACACGAATAAAGGGGGTGGAAGCAACCATTTTCAAACGATCAATGCAACCTTTATCAAACTTATCAGCCATAAACTCCATATCTTCAAGGCAGTTCTCAAGTAACCACTCACACATAAATTTCACATATGCCTCAGCGCAGTTCATATCATCCTACACAATAATGCAAAACCAAGAACTTCAATATTTCCGCCACAAAAGCAAAAGCACCAAACAGAGGAGTGAGTTGGAGGGGGGAACTGGGCAGTTCAACATTGCACTAGAAAAATGACAAGTTCATTGCACTAAAAATCAAATATTTGAATTGACATTCGGCTGATAAGTATACCACCGGCAACAAACAAAGCAACTGTTGATGAAAAATTAGATAAAGAGAGAATGAAAGAAAACCTTAAACTTCAAATAATAGCCACTAACCATGATTAGGCATGCATGAGAGTGAGTTCAAGTTTTGTATACCTTCAATTCTGCAAATGCTATTTCAGGTTCCACCATCCAAAATTCTGCCAAATGCCTGGAAGTGTGAGAATTCTCTGCACGAAATGTTGGCCCAAAGGTATATACACTACTAAGAGCACATGCATAAGACTCAACTTGAAGCTGGCCTGAAACAGTGAGAAAAGCTTGACGGGCAAAGAAATCTCTAGTATAGTCCACCTTTCCATCCTTCTGAGGAAGACCAGGCTTAAGTTTAGATCTCTCCTCAAGTTTGGAGAGATTCTCCTTTGCTTTTTTAAGTTCATCCACAGAAGCACTAATTTCCTGCTTACTTGCTTTAGCAGATTTCAATTGGGAAACAATCTCCCCTTTCTCCTGAACAAGAACCCTAGCAACTTCTACATCTGCTTCTGTTGGAGGGGGATTTTGCAAAAGTTCCTTCTCCAACTTATCTGCTTCACTGAGTAAAGTTGTCACCTGAAACATTTCACCTGCACCCTCACAATCACTCGTCGTGACAATTGGCGTGTGCACATACAGAAACCCATGCTTATGAAAAAAAGTATGTGTAGCATAAGCAAGAGCATTTCGAATTCTAGCAACAGCAGAGATCTGCAATCAAACACAATAATCATATGAATATATTTCCTATTTCTACATTCACAAAAAAATAAATCCACCAATTATTATACTCCTATACTCAATTGGCATAAAAAAAAACTGAGAAAAGAAAAGAAAAGTACCGTGTTGGTTCTAGAACGAAAGTGAACGATATCTCGTAAGAACTCGAGAGTGAGTCTCGTTTTGGGCAAAGGGTACTTAGCGGGATCAACGGGACCCACATGAAGAACATTGTCGGCGCGAAGCTCCACCTTCTGCCTGGTGCCGGAGGGGGGAAGCTTGAGGTGGCCGTCGACGACGACACAGGTTCCGGTTGGGACGAGTTCTCCTAGGTTTGCAAGCGAAGCCTCCACGATCACCTGAAGGTTCCCGGCGCAGGATCCGTCGTTAAGCTCCAAGAAAGCAAACGCGTCCTTGTCCGCCTTCCTTCCCGTCTTCACCCACCCGCCGATCCTCGCCTTACGACCGGCGAGACCCGACCCGCCGTCAGACCGGGATATTATGGAACGGATTGGGACGCGATCGGAAAATTCGGCTTTGGGAACGTCGTCGAGAGTAACGGCAGCTAATTGGTCCGTCGGCGGAGAAGAAAGCTCTGCCATTGTTTGCGGCGGCGACGGCGGCGGCAATAACAGCCACACTTCAAACTTAAAACCCTAAATATCAAGTGCTACGTTTTGCGTACGAGGTCTTTGAAACGGAAATGCTCAGTGTCCACTCTTTATTTCAGTATCATCAGTTTAGAAAAAATATCAGAGATTCTTTAGTCATATTTAATTGCTCTGAAAAATCCGTTACTAACGTATTCTTAAGTAGTTTAATCAAATCAACCAAGTCAAGTTAATTTGAAGATTATTAGATAATTAGAAATGTTGTTCCCAAATCTAATTGCTTGAACGATAGTAAAACCCAAATTAAGGACCCGTTTTATTAGTCGTACCTTCCATAGTTAAAGTGCAAGATTTCCAACTGTAACTTCCTTAAAAAAAATTACTTATGTTACCAATTGTCGATTAAATAGGTTTAATTATATGTAATCAAGATTAAAATCACTGACTAAGTAAATTTTGGGTTCATTCTCTTTTCTTTTCTTCTTATTAAAATGGATTAAAATCTATATATATATATATTTTTTTAGCACAGATATAGATGATCGATCTAAGCTCATCCAAAGAGTTACCAAGAGCGGGTTTCAAAAAAATAGACTAACAATCAAGGTGAATATGTATCGCAAAAAGTGCCTCTCAATCAATGCTGTGAAAACCGTACGGCACCGGTCGGGTCGACCCCGATGAATTGGTTATCTGATTTGTCCGGTTATCATAGTGGATCAGTCACCCGATACGACCCGGCGATTATGGTGAAAAATTGGTGACCCGGCCTAGATTAAAAAAAAAAATTTAAAAAAAAACTTTCAAAAAACAAAATCTGTTACTTATGGACGACTTATAAAAATTATGTAACTATAATATTAATATTATCTCAGTTATGCATTACACAGAGAATTTTGATTTGTTAGTTAGAGATATCATTTACTGAACCTGAAACATCAATATAACAAGCATCATGTGTGTGTTTGATCCTCTATTGGACAATAATGTATAATTTTTTATTTTTATATTAAAATATTTATAATTTATATTTTTTTTTCAGTTATTTAAGTATATCTATAATTTTTTTAACATAAATTATATATTTATATATAATCAACGGGTCATGTGGTTCAACTAATAACCCAGTGACCAAGTATTTCAACCGAATAACTGACCGGGGCGGTTTTAATTAGTGAGGAGTATTTATAGGTTTGAAAAATTTCTCCAATAGTAAAAAGGAATCACAATTGTTTTTTTATCTTGTATGCCAATTAGGTGGGACTCATGGGAGACAAATATCTTTAACATGAGGTGTATAAGGTGAGTGTGATAAGGTTCACCATTTTTCGGGCAACCTATAATAAAGGGGATTTTGCTTTGAAGTTTTTCAAGAAATTGCATGCGCAAAAAAAAAATTGATAATTTGGTTTAAAGTATACAATGTTTTTTGGTAGTAATTCAGATTTTAATTCTTATTTTTTACATTTTAATTTCCATATTTTTGTAGTCGTTATTAATGAGTACCAAATTTTGCATTTAATTAAATTTTTTTCTTATAACTTATATTTATTAATAATAAATCATCTTTATTTTTTCAAAAATATATTAATCTTTGTTTGAAAAGAAAAATCAAAACCTAAATGGTATAAGGATGTATTATGTATACCAAAAGAAAATATAAGACAAAAAATTAAATAAATAAGATATAAAAACCAATTTTTTATTAATTAAAATATATATATATATATATATATATATATATAGATAGGAAAAACATTTCTCAAGCAACTTGATATAAGTTTATCTCCGGCTACCGCAAAACCACGTCATCTTATTTATTTATTTCTCATATTAATTGATTCACATTTAAATGGTTATGATTTTTTTTTCTCTCTTCCTTTATCGTCATTGATCCATCTTTGATAGCCGGAGATAAAGTTATCTCCGATAGCTTGAGAAAAGATAAGCCATATATATATATATATATATATATATATATATATATATATATATATATATAGGATCATTTTACACCAGTGTAAGTTACACTCTCAATCTTGTCCATTGTTCCCACTTATATCTAAGGGCTCATGTTTTTTAGTATTGTGAGCCATTGGATATAATTAGATCAATGGTCAATAACGAGTGTAAGACTTCTAACTCTTACACCGGTGTAAGAATATCCTGCCCCTATATGTATATATATAATATATATATATATATATATATATATATATATATATATATATATATATATATATATAGGGAAGGGTTCTTTTGACTTCAGAGTAAGACTTTTAAGTCTTACTTATCATCTCAATCGTTAATGGACGGAAATCAACGATTATCATTTATAATGTAATTAATAATTTTTAATTAATATAACTTCATAAACTATAACCGTTGGATGGACGGAAATCATCGACTAGGATGGGGAGTAAGACTTATAAGCCTTACTCTGGAGTCAAATGATTTTTCCCTATATATATATTTATCATCTATAATTTAACATGACCAGAAAAAATTTCCTACACTCACAACTTTTTGTGGGGCCCACAGCAAAAAAAATAAAAAAATTCTGGCACGCAAAATGAATCTCTATAACATAACACAAACATTTTTCCTACAACATAACTCTTATAAAACTCATATATATATATATATATATATATATATATATATATATATATATATATATATAGGGTTTATCATCTATCATTTAACATGACCACAAAAACTTTCGTTCACACAACATTTTGTGGGGCCCGCAGTTAAAAAAAAACTCTGGCACGTAAAATAAATCTCTATAACATAACACAATCATTTTTCCTACAACATAACTCTTATAAAACCCATATATACAACTATAAATTTTTCGATAAAAGAGATTATTATTGTAGGATTTTTTACCTATTTGTATGAGATTAATTTTCTTTATGGCATAAAACAAAAATATTTTTGCCACGCGTCCAAGTTGCTTTGCCTAATAATTAGATAGAAATCATTCAACCCTAGTCCCTAACAATCCACTTATTGGACATGGCTGACCTACCAACCAGAGGCGGATGCAACTAAGGGAAAAGGGAGGCAAGTCCCCCCACCCCCTCCCCCTAAATTTTGCTATGAAAATATCAAAATATTCTTCAGTTAACTTAAAATTTTTATTCCTTCTATCTCTCACTCTCTTATTACACATTTATCTCATTCTTTTCTAATTTAAGTGCTAGGGCACTTTGTGCTTTTCTTCTCTCTTTTTCTTTCTATTCTTTTCTAATTCCTAATCCCACTTACACACATATCAAACTACAACATAAATCTATATATAGACTTCACCTAGCGATTTTTTCTTCTATATAATATAATATTCTAAATTTTTTCTACTTGAACTTTTCTTTCATTTGCTACAAATCTACAACTTTTTACATCTTTCTTTAAGACTTCAACGACATGTTTTGTTTCATCTTTGCCGACTTGTCTTCTTTTTCATTTGTTTATTATTATTTGTTGGCAACCCATCTTGAGTGGCGTAGATTCTTTTAGTAAATGACAAGTCTTGATTTGCTGTTTGAGGCCAAAGGAATTTCCCATATCTTTGTGTCGGCCAATTTATTTATTATTTACTTCCTTCCTCTCTGGAGTCAAATTTCAACCTAAAGATAAAGTAGTTATTTTTGGTGATAGAAACCGCGACGGTTAGATCCCATTTTCTTTCCATTTCAGATGCAGAGGTGCCCACCCTTCGTCAAGTTCCTGGATCCGCCACTGCTACCAACCATGCCACCTCTCAAAATTTAACCATTGTATTTCAAAATCTTAAATAAATGAGAAGTCCAATTTTTTTGAATTAATCGAGCTTGATCTTACTTGGGCTCGTCTCCCTGATTTTTTTTGTTCTTATGGGATATTTACTTGAGTTATAGATAATAGATGGATTTGAATATATAATTATGTTATTATTATTAAACATGTGTAATGCAAGTGGAATTAATATAGTTTTTCTTTTCCAATTTGTTTTTTCTATTAGTGCACGTAAGTAACAATATAACTTTTGTTATTCAATAGTCAATGCACAACTTAAACAAATATATATTGAATATTATTCATGCTATACTTGATATACGAAATGAACAAGATAATATTTAACCAATATCAATGTCAACAACATTCTGCCACACAAAAAAATGTCAACAACAGTCTTATTTCAAGTTAGTTGGAATTGGTGATAGATGAATTTAAATAAAAAATACTCAAAGAAAATATTAAAAATAAAATAAAATAAAATTTACGCATATATATATAAATAATACTGTCCACCAAGATAAGATTTAATAGAATTTAATGTTTATGCTTTTACTATACTATATTTATTTAATATTTAAAATAAGGGAAAAATGTTTATCCTTTTAAATAACATAACTTACATCCTTTCACTCTCACAAAGAGGTGGGACCCACACCTTTATATTTTTCTGTCCACCCTCTTTTCTCCTTTATCTATCTTTATCTCTCACTTAAAATGACACAACTTTACGTCCTTTAAAATGATACACATTTTTTAAATAAATTGCCCATTGACTGACACCTTTTTTTACAAAGCTAAGGCGCCAAGTGCCTTGGGGGTTGACAAATATGGCAGCATTGTCAACTCAAAAAAATAAAGGGTTTAACTTTTATTATGTTATAGGATTGTAGAAGAGAAAAAAAGTAGAGAAAGAGGTTAAATGTGAATCCCATATTTTATATTTAAAAATAAAATAAAATTAATTGGCAATGAAAATGAATTTGTGTAGAAAAATGATGTACTCTCATGTAGTATGAGTGTATTATTTCCCAAAGATAAAAAATGGGGATGACAATATAAGCGGCTGTTTGATAACTGTTTTGTAAAACAGTTTTTTGTTTTTTTTTTTTTTAAAAAAACTTGTTTGGTAATGGATGTTCTGGAAAATAGTTCTAAAAACATCATCTCTTTTTTAGTTTTTAAAACATGAATTAGAGAACATCCATTAGGTGTTTTGATTTTGTTTTATAATTCTCTGTTTCTGAAATAAGAAAAACGTGGAGAACTGTTTTCATTAATGGCAAAATTGTAAATAAGTTAATATTAGAAATCCCAGCAAAACTGTAAATCAAGGCAAGCATAATCGAAGGTGATAACATGCAAAAACATATTAGAGTAGATGAAAAGCTAAATGAAACTTAGGGTTGTGAAGATTGGTGAAATAATGAGAGCGAAACTTCGTGAAAACTTGCTCTGGTGGGATCTGCATCTCTGCTTGCGGTGTAGCCATTTTCAGTTTCAGTTCAGAAGCGGATAAAAGTTCAGGGTGCTTCCTCTCAAACTAGTCATTTTCTCAACACAGAAAAAAATGCAAAATCGAAATCTCAGAATTGAAACGAATGGAATGGATGTTGCTGATCTTTTAAATCCAGAAAAATTATTATTTTTCTATGAAACCTTTTCCACCTCCATCGATAGCTTGTCCCGGAGTCTTAAAAAAATTTATCTTGGCTCCTAAGGTTTTTACCTATAATTAAAGAAATTATTAAAGTAAGTTAGAAATACAAAAGTTAACAATCAAATGAGTTTTTGTATTTTTTTGTTTTAAAAACATGTTTTTAAAATAAATTTACCAAACAGATTTTTTTATTTTTTAACTTTTAAAATTCATTTTAAAACAAATTTACCAAACAAAATTTTTTATTTTTTTATTCTCAAAATCAATTTACAAAATAATTTTAAGAATAAAACAATCAAAACACGATGAAATAGAACCTTCTGCAGCTTTTACGAGTACAATACAATTGCAGTTAGAACTTAGAACCATAGCTTATCGCAATTATCTCCACTATTGACTATTCTGTTCAAATGATAACCACATATTGGGATTCGAAACGAAACGAAATCAGAAGGATGTGAAAGATAATAAATCATAATTTTTATTTGCATTATAAATCAAATTTCATAACCAAATAAATACATAAATATGGGTCCTTGCTTGCTAATAATTATAAAGGGCCCACAAGGCCACAATCCATAGAACTCTCTGTGTGTCCCGTTCTACAATAACCCTTCTTACTCGTTCTTTAGCACAAGATCTTTCTATATTTCATCGGAAACATTCACATTCGTTAATCTTGTCTCACTCCAAACCCTAATTTTTCAACAGGGTTAGTTCATCTCCACCTTTTTTACACGCCATCTTTCTTTTATTTACAATTTCAAATCATCGATCGTGATTGATTCTTTTGTCGTTTCCAGGGAGATCGGTTGGCGAATTCGATTCGGGGGTATCAATTGACCTTGCCCCTTTAACATTCCTCTTCGACGCATAAGGTTATCGCTGTTTCAACATCTCCTAATCAACCATGTTTAATCGCATTTTTGGTAAACCTAAACAGGAAGCCAATCCTCTTTCGACTTTGGAAAAGTTATACGAGGTAACTCTGATATCACTAACCTAACTGGGAAATTGTTCTTCTGCTTCTTTAACTCGACATTGCTTTGTGAAGTGTACATATTTGATAATTAAATAGAACTGTTCTGTCCTCAAATTCCGCATCAGTTTGATTTATATTGTAATTCAGAGTATAGATTTTTTTTCTCCTCGTGATTGATCAACAACGTTATTGTATTGGGGAAGAAATGAATTCCCTGTGTATTGTTGATGCTGAATATCAATTGCTTCATATCTCAATTAAGCCTTTAGTTTCTTCTTGCGTGTAATTTGTTTTCCAACATTAGGGATGATACGTTTTGCAATCTGGAGGAACAGAAGACTTGTTTTTGTATTCCAAATATGCCGTAATGCCTTTGCTGCTACCTTCATTTTACAATTGCCCACTTGGAATTTATTATGAACTTTTCACCACGGAAATCTTGTAGTAAAAACTTATCAGCACATGACTGTGGTGGCATATTTGGAACGAAAATCTCTGTGATAAAGCTAAAGCTCCTGATATAAAGGTTTTGTTCTGTTAGTGTTACACTTATGGAAATTGCTTGATCTTAGCTAGACTAATAAACTAAATACATTCACATCATTATCAGTATATGCTTACTTTTTTTTCTTCTTCTGAAACACAGTTTCGATAGCCAAGTGATGGTTTTATTATCTGATTTTTTGCTTAATAAATCCTGTGTGTTTTCCTGCAACTTTATATTTTATTTGTATAGTTTTTCTAGATATTATTACATCACCTAACTCTCGATGTGTGCAAAGTTCATTGGTTGTTTTCAGCAGTAATTTACAGTTTGAGGGAAATATTTTCTCATTTTGAATGTTTTGTTCCTTGAATCATATAGACAATTGAAATGTTAGAGAAAAAGGAGAAGTTGCTTGACAAAAAGGCTGCACAAGAAGTTGAAAAAGCCAAAGAATTCACTCGGGTAAAGAATAAAAGGGGTATGTAACCAAACTCATGGATGCTTGTTCTAGTGAATATCCGCTTTGGTTAAAATTTTGTGTTCAGTTTATTGACGATAGAATAATGTGTCATGCGTGTCAACAAGACTTGTATTCTCTAATATGAATAAAATTTTTAAGTGTTAAATGATTTTATTTCATGATTTATAAAAAAATTAATATGGCATGTGCCTCTCCTATGCTAACAAGCTGTATTTCTTAATTGCTAATTTTTGTAGTTGGGGAATGTACTTGAAGTCGCCTAAAGTTGTAGGGGTGTGTTTGCATTTTCCCTATTCGATTCAATTACTACTAAAATAATTCTTAAATACAAGTGGTCATGGACCATAAGCTAGCATTGGAAATCGTTTATTTTACATATCAATACAAACTTTTATAAGAGTTATGTTGTAGGAAAAGTGTGTGTTATGTTATAGAGATTCGTTTTGCGTGGCAGAGTTTTTTTTTTTTTTTGCTGTGGGCCCCACAAAATTTTGTGAGTGTAGGAAATTTTTTCTGGTCATGTTAAATTATATATGATGAACCTTTAAAACTATGAATACAATTGAGTCTTGGGTTCCAAAATAGTGTAAAGTTCAACGAATCATTGCTATTTGTCTCGGACATATTCCAAATGCTTTCTTCTTATCTTGTGTAGTTTTTTTGTGCTAAAATAATCTACAATACGCAGCTAAGCTTGGGTTAGTCAAGTGAAACATGGATGTTGATTGGATGTGACATTATATTACACTTTGGCCTCTGCAGTTTATGGTGCACTTGTTATCAAATTTCTATGAATGAGCTTTATCAGTACAAATTTTATCAAAATAAATTAATAAATAAGTATTTGGATCATGAGCTAGTGATATATTAATTTATTGTCATGCAGCGGCAATACAATGTTTGAAAAGGAAGAGACTATATGAACAACAAATAGAGCAGCTTGTAAATTTTCAGATGCGTATTCATGACCAGGTATGAATGCAACTTTGTATTAAGTAGTTACAACTAATGATTGTCAAATTGATCGAATAAAAAGAAAGGTTTATGGTTATAAGGCTGAACTGGGGTTTTATATATACATATATATTATGTAAATATATAATATATGTAAGAAAAATATCATATATACACATGTTAAGTGTGAAATAAAATCATAAAAAAAATAGAAATATATTTCTAATAAAATTAAATTGATATATCATATTATTAAGTAATAAACTAAAAGTATTATACTAGTACTAGTATGATTGTCTAACATGTACTATTCCCTCACTGAATTAGTAAAAGAGGAAGGAAGAAGTGAAACTTCTCATAATAAATATTAACCAAACTCTTATTACATTACAAGCTCTTAATTGTCCCACTTTTTACAAATTAAGAGAAAAAATGCTGAGTTTTGGTTATATACAATTTGGGAACTAAATAATCAACGTAGTAAACAAATTTTCAAAAATTTTCAAAAAAAAAAAGGTCTGCTTCAATAATTTGAACCATGACTTGTTCACATGGGTCAACAGGTTCAAGATGGTTTTTCCGTTTTTTACCGTATTTTGAAAATCTGGTTTTTGAAGGTTGACGGACTGGTCAGTACCGGTTCCTGGTTTTTCTGGTCCTGTTCTGACAACTGTGGTTATGACAATGATTCAGTTTTTTGAGTATCATTCATGTTGCTCTGCTGATAATTTGTTACAGATTATAATGGTGGAAGGTGCCAAGGCAACCACAGACACAGTTGATGCGTTGAGAACTGGAGCAGCTGCCATGAAGGCTATGCAAAAAGCAATGTACATAGACTATTTATATAAATTTGTTTGTGATTTCATTCTTGATATGCTCTTTTATGTTTTACAATCTCTTTTATGCTTGTTTAAAACTTGAAATGTTTACCATCTATGCTGATTGTCACATTGTTGAGTTGCAATATTATATTCTCAGGAATATTGATGATGTTGACAAGACCATGGATGAGATCAATGAACAGACTGAGAACATGAAACAAATTCAGGAAGCATTGTCAACTCCAATTGGTGGAGTTGCTGATTTTGATGAGGTCATCTTCTCAAATATTAATATTATTTGTACTCTATGCAAATGTGAAATTTTATCTTTTGACTGACTTATTATTGAGCAGTGATATACATGTATTATGTGGTATATACGAACAGCATTCTGAATTTATTTGCCTCTACAGGATGAATTAGAAGCAGAACTTGAAGAGCTAGAGGGTGCTGAGTTGGAAGAACAGCTTCTTCAGCCTGCAACTACAGCTCCAGCTGCCCCAGTGCATGTCCCAGCTGGGCGGCTACCCACTCCCCCTGTGTCTGCGAAGCCCACTCATGACGAAGATGAATTGGCAGCTTTGCAGGCTGAGATGGCACTTTGAGCAGGTCCCTTTTTGCAGCTACGACACTATTAATTTATACCATATATGCATTAATCATTTTTAGTTTGATTAGTATTGCAATTAATGTGGCAGTTGAAGGATTATGGATGCACCAGTTTCATGTTTGATATCAACCTTTGCACAGTCGAGTTTTGTTTGATCATAGTTTGAAATAAATTGTATAAAATTCAGCTTGTCAGTAAAACTTAACGATCTTATTTTATGCAGTTCTTATTGACGTAGTTGCTGGCTTTAACAGAATTTTGCAGGCACTTATGTGCATGATTTTAAGTGGCCTCTATAAAGAGTTGTAACCACCGTGACATGGAGAATTGTGCCCTTCTCACACTCGCTTATATCTTTTTGAGTTGTTGAACAGACCAGATGATGTATATAAAGGTGATAAAGATTTAACAGCCCTTCAAAACTTCTACTTTCTCCTTGGATGTTTGTCTCCCTTTTCGAGGTCGCATTTTTTCAAGAATTATAAAACCCGTTTTATACTCGTGTAGTGTCAAATATTGATGCATTTGGTTCTCTCTTTTTGTGGAACCTATTCGACTTTAAACATTATTCTTGACACTGATCAATGTATATCTCAATCTTATGCTATAACGGAGAATAATAAATAAAAAATTGGTTGGAGCTAGGATTGGCCATGCCTGTAGGTTATAAATTATTTTATTACTTTTTGGGTGTTCTGGAGTGAACCTTTGAAATTATGTCAAATAAACATTTTTCTCAAATTACCTCATACACATATGTAAGCTTCATTTTTTACCTAACATCTTCTAGAGTATGCACTCCAACCGCTTATAAAAGGCGCATCCTCACATAGTGGAAAGGTTGTATGATGTTATGCTTCCAAAACCTTTGAATTCTCTGCTCCCCAATGCCGGTGTCACACATAACCCATTTTTCTCCATAAACCACCACAACCTACTCTCATAAACTTGATCATTGTCATACTAGAATTCTGAGTCAGCCTAGACAGTGTGACCAATCCTTCCATATTTTATACCTCAGATCATTGAGGGGATTCACAATCGTTAGGGGGGAGTAAGATTTTTTTGGGATCGGAAATGAAAATGCAATATGATTTCAGGCCATGACGACGGAAAGGTGAGCTTTTGTGAATGATGTCAGCATCTCTTTTCTTTCTTTCTTTTTCCCTTAGGGGGCGTTTAGTAGAAGAGAAATTTTTTTTTACTCGGGAATCATGATTACTGGGAATATAGTTAGAATATTAGTTTTCCGGTAATGTTACGAAAAAGCTGTTTGGTAGGAGAAAATATTACTAGGTATTTTGATTATTTTCCTGAAGTGTTGTTTGGTTGATGATAAAATATTAGTGGGAATATAAAAAAGTTTTACGAAAATAACCTTATACATTAACTATGTAGACACGGTTCAAAACAAAAACAACATATTCATCTTGAAAATTTACAGATCGTGATTTTTGTAGATAACCTCATCCTCCTAGTAAGTTTGTTGAAGAATACATGGGTCCTCAAGCTCACTAAACTCCATCCCAAATCCGTGAACATAACAAAAGAAAATCAAATCATTCGGAAGAAGGAAAGGACAACCAGTTACAGCTTTTATAAGGAGATAATATTGAATCTCCATATAGACATTGCAACAATACAAACGTGAACATCTCTTTAGTTAACACCATTTCTTCATCATTAGTTATGAAGACCCTTATAGGTAAAATCCTTACACTTGGTATTTCACAAATACCATCTTTTTGGTGGTAATTCCAGAAGGTAAAGTATTTTTGTTATTTGGATATCCAGTAATATGCACCAAACATAGAAATAGGATACCCATTGTAACTTTCCTGGTGCCCCTTATTTTTATTGTTATTTGGAGCGCAGGTGTTATTTTTATTACGGATGAAGTAAACCTAATTTGTTCAAAATCAATAAATAATTAAAATGTTGGACATAGACGGTTTTCTTGATTACTACATCGGACGGATGATTGTGTCTGTGTTTTTATATCCTGTAGCTTTGTTTTCATGGCCTGATTCAACCCTCGGAAGCCAATTATGAAATGAAGATGTTGTTTTATTGGCCTTTTTAACTATTTTAATATAATTTTTTTTTTAAAAATACCTAATTTTGATGTAAAAGAATTTTTTTATCAAAATAATGTATCAAAACATGCCCTGCATGTGTGTTTTCAAGTCATGCATGAGATGGATGCACAACTTGTATATGCACAAATCAGGGTCTGCGATGTGATGCGTGGTACAAGGCGTGGAAAGTCCTAATTTGTCCATGTGCAAGTTGCACAATTATTCCATCCACATTGATAAAACATTTCAAGTTTGCATCAATTTTTCAATTCGCCATTTTTTTTGGTATCAATTTGATATTATACTTTTGAAATTGCATTAAAATAGTTATAAAAAACATATTTTATTATTATTATTATTATTTTGTTTTGCTGACTTAGACCATCATTGCATGGGTCTGAATTCTGATACGCATATAGCTGAGTATTCATCGTTTAAGGTTAGGATTAATGGGGTGCTCCCCGAGCTTTCATCGCTTTGTGTCTTCCTCACGGAAATTTTGTCGATGATACGAATGCACCGTAAATTTGGTACATTTTTCACTTATATTGTGACACATGTTTTACTTTTATCAAATTAATAATAAATAATTTATTTTAAAATTAAGAGAGAGATTTAATATAAAGTAAAACACGCGTGTTACAATATAAGTTGAAGATGCATTGAGTTATTGGTGCATCTGTAGTACCCCTCACATTTATTCTAGGACTTACTTTTCTTTGGAAAAAGTCTGAATTTTCTGAAGAGCTAGAAGAATCACTGAAGAGGGTTTCTTACCTTAAAAAATGCAGCATGCCAATGTTACTATCCCAAGTTCCCCACAATTTGAAGCTGCGTTGGCTTTGGTTTTTTTTTTTTTTTTTTGGTGAAAGGCTTTGGTTTTTTTAGCTTAAAGGATAAATACACTTTTTATTATACTGGGGTTGTATTGATATTTGTCTATCCCGGCATTAAGCCGTGAACAAAAGAAATATGATTTTGTTTTTCTCATGAATTTTTTTTCCCTATACACACATATTTAAGGTAGGTTCCACCATTAAGAACAACATCAACTGCATCTTTATTCCAAATTAATTGGGGTCGGTGATAGATGAATCCAAAAAAAAGTTATGAAAAGGTTGAAAAAAGATATAAAATTAAAATAAGAATAAAAATAAATAAATAAAATAGTAATAATATATATATATATATATATATATATATTATAAATAAATAAAAGTAATAAAAGAAGGGGGAAAAGAAGGGGGAAACAAAGAGGAAAAGGACTAAAAATGGACCATGTGGACCATAGGAATAACAATGTGTCTAACCTTTCACCATGCTTATAGCTCTTTTCCATTCTGTTCTAAGACAAACCGTCCGTCAATCTATATCTTATTTTATTAAATCTTGTTTTACTACTTCCCCGATTAAGTTTCAGTACCTTTCTTGTGTTGAGCTCTTGATAACAGATTTGTGTTCATACGGGAGCATCCATGAGTCTTCTCATTAAGTGCCTAAACAAATTCAATCTATGCCACCAGTAATACTCCACTATTAAGAAATTAAAATTAAAATATAAAATAAAGCACACATATCAATATATGAGTGACATGAGAAATACTTTCTCGGACAACAAGAGAAAATATTTCCCTATACATAATGTACACATTATCAAAGTGAAGATTCAAAGTATAATATGTTTGAAAATCTTCATTTGCATGCCGTGTCTTTCTCATCGTGACTTGCATTCGAGCTTTATTTGAGAAAAAGGAAGTTTGAACTCGAACCGGAAGTATAAGAGATGATCCATGAAGAAGGAATGTTTCAAAAGAGAGAGAGAGAAAGAGATGAAGAAGGAAGACAAAAAGCATATATTGAGAAAAAGAAAAAGAGATTGAAGAGTCTTTGAACCTTCTCTTTTTTGTAGTTTTTTTTTTTTTTTTTTTGTGAGGAATCTATTTTTTAGTTTTTATTCTTCTTATAAGCAGAAGCTATAAAAGCTCTTATAATAAATAGTTTTTTTTTTATATAACAAAAAAAAGGTCAAAAGCTGATGAGTTTTTTTTTTAATCTTTTATTTGCTTTTCTTGAAATGAAGTTTGAACTTTTAAGTAATTTTTGAATTAAAAAATTTATATAATTACCAAACAATTTTTGACTCTTTTTTTTTAGCATTAACATAAAAATAACTTTTAACTTAAAAAAGGGAGATCCAAATATACTATCACACTCTACTATAATTTTACCTTACCTTAATGCATTACCATCAGATCCACAAGCCAACCTTCAACTCATTAATTGCTGGATAAAAAAGTTCACCAATTGAGCTCACACCCTTTTTAATTAAAAGCTGGATTGATTAAATAAACCAGTTCAAGTGCATGTCCATTTCATGAATGACTATGCTGTGACTTAATCCCTGTTACCTTGTCTGTGTATCCTTACATGTTTTGTAAATTATGGTGTTTGATTTACTATAAAAGACTTGACTTGGAAGGATTGGAGTACCTATTTCATGGATGCAAACCATTATACAGGGATGTTAAGTCAGTAGACATTCTTGGCTAAAGTTCACCAACGTCCTTATGGTTTACTGCAAAATCACTTATGCCATGTGATTTTTTTTTATCATATATGTCCCTGTGCTTTGTAAAAAGGTATGTTTTTTATCACATATGTCCCTGTGGTTTTTTATTTTTTACAAAGCACAGGGGCATATGTGATAGAAAAAAACCATAAGGGCATAGATGATTTTGAAGCAAACCACATGGGCAGTGGTGAACTTTTCCCTTCTTTTAAGCAAGATTTAGAATAATGATAGAAATTCAAAATCTTCAGACTGAAGACCCTGAGCTGAACACTGAACAGTTAGCATCACATTGAAAGTTAATTGCTCAATAAAATTCTATAGTGACGTCTATATGACTTGTACATGAGGAACACACAAAAACAAAGTTTTCTCTTTCATTTCGATTGAGAATCACAGGTCCGCTTGCAGTATTAAAATACAAGCAATTAATGGACGTACTTAAGTGGGTCAGACCTAAGCTTGAAAGACGGTATTCAAGAAAAATTTCAGATCTAAGCTGCAAGGATGCATGTAAGTTCTGTGTATAAAGCCTTCCATTTAAAGACCCTACAATGAGTTGTGTTAGCAGATCTAAAACAATCCTTGGGAATGGAACTGCCTGTAGCCTATTTTTTTCAATTGTAAACTTTCATCAAAGCATCAAGAATAAGAAATTAAAGGGTTTTATAAGAGTTATGTTGTAGGGAAAGTGATTGTGTAATGTTATAAAGATTCGTTTTGCGTGCCTTAATCTTTTTTTTTTTTTTTCAAAAAATGCGGATCCCACAAAATGTTGTGTGTGTAGAAAATCTTTTTGTGTCATGTTAAATGATATATGCAAATCCCGAAATTAAAATATATCAAATGCAAACTAAAAGAACAAGTGGGGAAATAACCTAAAAAACTATACGCGAAAAAAGTTTTTTTTTTTTTTTTAAAAGATTTGCAATTTATTTACTTTTTCGGGTGCAAGTGAATTTGCTATTTGGGAAATAATTATCTCATGCAACATAGACAAGATAGTGGGGTCACTATTTTTTTTTTCTTTTTTAGAAAAGCAGTGGACCCCAATATCTTGACTATATTCTGAGATAATTATCTTAAGCAACATGAGATTAATAGATCCCTTACTATTTTAAAAAAGTGTTTTCCCCTAGTAACAAACTGGGTCCACTCTCCTCTGTCTTCCTTTCTCTTTCCTCTCTAATCGGCGCATGTGATCCGGGATCACAAAAGAAACGCTCGTCAACTCTGGGTCACCCTATCTTTATTCAATTTTAGAAATATATATAAAAGTAAAAATAAAAATCAAAGAAATGAAAAGAGAGAGAGTAAAGTATCTTTTAAATCCTCAACAAATATTATCAGACTCAATTTAATTCCTTATGGAAAAAAGTCGACTCGTGGTCTCTTTAAAATAGATCAATGATAGTCATTTTGAGAGACTAATGTAGGTCTTTGAATTTCAGAGCGAGAATAATTTTGATTAACTGAATCTATTTCAAATTTTAAACAGTCATAAATCAATTATTATTTTTAAGAAATTAAAATATAATTTTTATTGAGTACTTAAAAGTTACTTGTCGAGTACCTAAAAGTAAATTGTTGCTTCTGTCCACATCATGTTAAAAAAAGGTAGATTTGATTATGAATTCTTTAGTTTATTTCAAACTAATCCAAGTTCTTCATTCTGAATTTTTTTTTTTTTGACTAAGAAGTCTACATTGAATCTTTACAAAAGAATGTCAGGGTTGTTGACATCAAACTTGGCTGAGAACTCACGAAAATGAAGGACAAGTAAGCAAGACTTTATTAAGGCCTTGACTTAAGAGGCCTCATTCATTGTACAACATATTTCAGGACCGACCCCTCTTTTTGGTCATTGTTCAACTTATAATAAATCTATTTGAAGGCATATACGCACTTCATTGGGTGAATGTTCTCTGTTTTTCTTTCATGTTAGACCTTAACGACACTAAATTAGTATCCTAACTGCATTCAAATCTAGTCTCTGTCACAACAAGATTATAAGTTTGACTTAAATCATCTGGATTAATTACCAATCAAATTAACTATTCAATCACGCTTAATTCAATTATTCTTATGTGACAAAAATGTCGCTTCCTTTTGGAAGCACTAAATTATGTCCTTTGAATTTGTTACATGGTAACAGTAAGAAGATTATATATCAGATCATTTCCTCACGGAATATTGCTTTTCTACATGGGTTGGTTTAAATACGAGCGGTTACAAAATTAATGGAAGGACCCATATTCTCAATGGTCATTGCTATTGCTGTAATGGGAATGGTTATTAATCCTTCATCCTTAGTTTTGCATTGTTAATTGTCCTTCCCATTGATAATTCCTCAGTCTAATGTCCTTATAACAAATGTTTTAAAAACTAAATTGGAGATTAATACCTTCTAAGTCATGATTCGATTAGTTTAACTAGTTAAATTTGTAATTAAATTGTTGTCCAACTAAATAACGTTATCAATAGTTATATTTTTATTTATGCAAATGTTTCAATTTAAATCAATATCTCATGAAAACTCCTCCCAAATATAATAATGTCTCAATTATATATTTATATATATATATATATATATATATATATATATATATATAATAGAGAAAAATGTTTATCTGCAGATAATTTTTCTGCATTTACTACTAAAATGACGTCATTTTTTGTTGAAATATTAAAAAATTATAATTATAAAGACTATTATAATCCTAAATAAATTAAAATTATAAAAATGACATCATTTTGGGCTCAATGCAGATATCTGCATTAACTGCAGAAAAAACAAACTCATATAAAAAAGGAAAACATAAGAATAATGCTTCAGGAATGTGATTTTATCCCATATTCATAATATTATAAAAAATTGAAGTACGTAGTTATAAAAGGGTTACAAGATAAAATCTCATTTCTGTAACATGACATGCGGAAGCCATAAAAAAAAAAAAAACCCTGTGCATATATACGCATAGCTCTTTGCATGAGAGGTGAATCAGATGATATAATTTGTTAACTTCAAGATAGATGTTAAAAGTATTTACTTACTCCAATTAAAGTACACTCTTGATTGTAATACAAATATCTTCTTTACATGATGCATCGATTTATAACTTAAAACTTTCAAGAGATTTAGGAGGTGGAGAATGCAATTATGCAACAGCACTTGAACTATGTTCAGGAACGATCGACCAGAGGCATGAAAATAGTTCATTTGAAAGAGAACAACTTTTGCAGTAAACTTAAGCTTATGTGAAAGAAATCATGCAGGCTTCTTTTTCATGCGCATTTTGTTATATTATTTTGACAAAAATATTTTGCTTTTGCATCAATTCACTGTTTTCTTTTTGAAATTGTGTTTTATTTTTTTAGTGTTGCTGACTTTGAGCATCAGTGCACGGGTCGATTAGCACATAGCTTAGTATTCATCGTATCAGAATTATACCTTTCGTCTCTTATTAGTGTCTTCCTCTCAATTATTCTAGCACTTTCTTTTTAGTAAAAAGTTGTATGACTTTTCTGAAAAGCTAGAAGAATCCCTGAAGAGGGTTAGTACCTTAAAATATGCGGCATGCCAACGATACTATCCCAAGTTCCCCACAATTTGATGCTGCTTTGGCTTTGGTTTTTTTGGCGTAGAGGGTAAATGCACTCGTATTATTATTACACTGGGTTCCATTTATATTTGTGTACCTCGGCATTAAGCCATGAACAAAAGAAATATAAGAAGTAATATATCCAAAAAAGAGAGAGAGAGATGAAGAAGGAAGAGAAAAAGCATATGTAGAGAAAAAGAAAAGGAAAAAGAGAATGAAAGAGTCCTTGACTAGCTGACTTAAAGTAATTTTACCTTACCTTTACCATCAAATCCACAAGCCAACCTTCAACTCATTAATTGCCGGATAAAAGTTCACCAATATTTGACTGTGTTTAAATAAACCGGTGCAAGTGCATGTCTATTTCTTGGGGTGTTCATCGACCAATGCAAACCGATTCAAACCGCGGTGAACTGAATCGAAAATTTGATAATCGAATAAATCGAAAATTGAAAACTGAAAAAAATCACAAATTTAATTGGATTGGATCGGATTTCGGATTAATTGATAAAAATCGATCCAATTCAAATCGATTCAATCCAAACCGATATAATATATTAATTTGTGTAAAATTATGCTGTTATTTGATTTCATGGATGCAAACATATTTTGGCCTCTCCAAGTGTTTATGAGTGATAACTGAAATGCAAACTCCTCATTGATTTAGAATAATGACTAAAATTCAAAATCTTCAGACTGCACTCATGGGCAGGATACCTTGACCCTTCACGGGGCGTTTGGTACGTAGCATTTTCCAGAATTTTCAGTAAATTGAATTTTTCTAAATTTTTAATTTATGAATATTATCATAAATTAAATGTAAAAATCATATTTTTGAAAATTGAAATTTCCGGAAAAAATAAAAAAAATTTCTGTACCAAACATCGCCTTAGCTCCTAAGAACAGTCACCATCACGTAAATTTTTACAATACACCCGAGTAGGTGCGTCCCACCAATTGGATGATGACACAATACATTGACAGGCGTGTGTATGGGAGACAAAAAAAAAAAATCATCTTTATTATTATAATTATTTACTTCACAAAATACATAATTATAATATTAATGTGCACTAAAAACATTGAGCGACCGTCCCATGGAAAATGCCGTCTAGTCTAGCATCACATTGAAAGTTAATTGCTCAATAAAACATTGAAAGTTAATTGCTCAATAAAATTCACTACTAACGCCTGTATGATTTGTACAGGAGGAACACGCAAAAACACAGTTTTCTCATTCAACGAACGAGTATATTTTTGTTTTTAGTATAGATGGGGAGAAAATCTATATTCGATTAGTATCAAATATATTTTTTGAGACACGAAGAACTTTGGTTATAATTAAATTTCAACTCAATATTAGTATCGTAATCAGTTGAAAAAATTAAAATTTATGGAAATATTTCACCGATTTTTTTTTTATTTTTTTGGTATAACCCGGAGATATCTCCATTCAACCTCCTCCGATCACTTTGCCGTCGGGGTACGGCGCTATAGGCTAGCCCCTCATTGGAACAGCGGGTGCATTGAGCTTCGCTACCAAGAATGAGACTAATCCTCCAACCGAGAAGGAAACACTTTCCTCCTCTGGTCCCCAAAGATTTTCCAAGAATTTGTTTAAGGCAGGATTTGAATCCTGACTCAAGTAAACTGTTCGGAGCTCAATTACCAACTGAGCTTCGGTTCATCATCGATTTATTTAGGTAATGAGAAAACTGACGTTTATATTACTGGAATTTGATTGAGTCAATAACAGGTCCACCTGCAATATCAAAATACAAGCAATTAATGCACGAACTGGGTAAGACCTAATCTTAAAAGATCAGGATTCAAGAAAATTTGCAAATCCAAGGCCAAAATGATGTACGCAAGTTCTGTGTGTAAAGATCCTACAATGGGTTGTGTTTACTGTGTTAGCATAGCTAAAACAATCCTTGGGAATGGTGCTGCACTGCTGCCTGTTGCGTAATTTTTTCAATTGTAAAATTTTATGAAAGCATTAAGAATAAGAAATTAAAATATATGTCAAATGCAAACTGAAAGAACTAGGGGAAAAAACCTAAAAAACTCTAAGGGAAAAAAGATTTTTTTTGTTAAGAAGGAAGGTTATAGTTACAATTTATTTTTTATAACCTCTCACAACCATATCTTATTACCGTTGATTTCCGCCAATCAACGGTCATTATTTATTGTGAATTAATAATTAATGAATGAGTTTAATTTGCTAAAATAATAACCGTTAATTGGCGGAAATCAACGGTAATAAGATATGATTGTAAGAGATTGTAAAAAAAAAATAACATTTCCAAAAAAAAATAGATGTGCAATTTATTACTTCTATTTAGAGGTATCAAAATAAGCTGAGTCCGATGAGTTAGCACTCAAATTTCTATATTTTGCCCTTAATCGTTGATGTGGTCGTAACATTGTGTGTAACATTATTTATGTGTCACAATATCCTATTCCTATAAAAAATATGGTAAAAAAATAATTATTTAAAATTATAATTTTGGATGATCCGTGGATTAGTCTTAATTCATAGAACTTTTGACCCGTGTGGACTTTTATTATTATGTATCATTTGGCCATACGAGTTTTTTAGTTTCCAACTAATAAGTGCTAGGGCCTATAGAGATGAGTTGGCCCATTTTAACGACTCTAAATTTGTTTTGTTTTTTGTGTGCAAGTGAAGTTGCTATTTTAAAAAAGTGTTTTTCTTTCGCTAACAAAATGGGTCGACAGGGTCACCCCATCTTTACTCAATTTGATGAAAAGTAAACACAAGCAAAAAGAAAAAAAATCAAAGAAATATAATTTGTTGCTTCTGTCGACATCACGTTAAAAAAAAGGTAGATTTGATTCTGAATTATTTAGTTTGTTTCAAACTAATCAAAGTTCTTTATTCTGAATTTTTTTTGACTAAGAAGTCTACATTGAATCTTTACAAAAGAATGTCAGGATTGTCCACATCAAACTTGGCTGAGAACTCACGAAAATGAAGGACAAGTAATCAAGACTTAGGCCTTGACTTAAGAGGCCTCAAGAATAATTTCAGTGGTCCATATCACCATTAATTCAGTAGTACAAACCAATCAAAATCAGATAATTATTAAAGAAATAGGAGTAAAGAGAAATAAAAAAAAAGATCCAAAGTATTACCCCTTGAATGAAATGATCATATGAGGCGTATCAAAAAAAATTCACTTATTATACAATAATCATTATGATCAATTTAAATTAATATAGATTAAATTAAACTATTTCAATTAACAATCATAAAATATATTACATTAATTAACAACTCTTGATTAAATTAAGTAACGTAACAGTCCACAATTTTTTTTTTTTTGTAATCTAGTTCACAAATTTTTAACATAACACAAACTACATTAAATTATTTTAGTTAACAGCCCTAAAAATAACTAATTAATTATTCTAAAATAATTAAAACTAATATACTCCTAATTAAACTAAAATAATTAACATTAATCTAATTTAGTTTAATTCTTTTACACTACTCATTTATAATAAAATTTTTAACCATTACAAACAATTTAAATTAGCATAAATTAATTTAAATTAAATTAAATTAATATAGTTAACACTCCTAAAAATTATCAAATGATAATTGTAAAATAATTTAATTAAATTTATACTAATTTACACTACGTTAATTAACAAACATAAAAACTCCTAAATTCATTAACACTCATAACTTATATTAAACTCCTAAATTATTTGTAAATTTTAAGTAATTAAATTTTGGAGTGTTAAATTAATGTTATTTAATCTCATTTAAATGACATGTGTCAGGTTTTCAAAATAAAAAATAAAAAAAATGACATGTGTCACAAATACATGTAACCAACTGCTCAGCCCAGATGGTTTACCCTAGTGTGACACGTGTCACACATGCGTTGAGTGTTTCAACGGCCGCCACGTAAATAGCTATGTAATCCAACGGTTTTGGCCACATAAGATGCCTCGTAGCTCAGCGCTTTAGGCCACGTCTGCACTGTGCAGCTAATTACATGGCCAATCAGGTGCTGCCATGTGGCCAATCCTAACTTGTCACGTGGAATAGCGAGACAGATAATATGGCACTTTGATAAATAAATTTTGGGACGTGATATTCAGATAATATTTTACATAAACAGTAATAATTTGATCTTCGGGTGAATGTCACCGTGTTTCTTTTTCATATTGGACCTTAAGACACTAAATTAGTAACCTAACTGCATTCAAATCTAGTCTGTGTTACAACAAGATTTTAAGTTTGACTTAAATCATAATTACCAATCAAATTGACTATTCAATCACCCTTCAATTATTCTTATGTCAGAAAAATGGCGCTTCCTTTTGGAAGCACTAAATTATGTCCTTTGAATTTGTTACATGGTAACAGTAAAAAGATTATGTATCAGATCATTTCCTCACAGAATATTGCTTTTCTACATGGACTGGTCTAAATAATAGCTATTACAAAATTAATGAAAGGACTGATATTCTGAATAGTTATTGCTGTAATGGGAATGGTTATTAATCCTTCACCCTTAGTTTTGCATTGTTAATTGTCCTTCTTATTGATAAATTCCTTATCTTATGTACTTGTAAACGAATGTTTTAAAAACTAAATTGGAGATTAATAACTTCTAAGTCATGATTAGATTAGTTTAACTAGTTAAATTTGTAATTAAATAATTGTCGAACTAAACAACGTTATCAATAGTTTAATTCTATTTACTTTTATATCAGTTTAAATTCAAATCAATCGCATGAAAACTCTTCCTAAATACAGTATTGTCAGTTAGAGATAAAAAAGAATCACTACTAGAAATATTAATATTTTCAATGGAATTTTTCCGTTGGAAATTATGAAAACTCCGTTGAAAAATCAATTTTTGATGAAATTCTGTTGTTGGATAACTCTTCGTCGAAAGGCAACAGATTTTTTTTTCCGTTGAGAATTACAACGGAATGTTTTTCGTTGAAAACTTCAATGGAATGTATTCCGTTGGAAGCCTTACTTTTCCGTTGAAAATTACAACGGAATATTTTTCCATTGAAAACTTCAACGGAATGTATTCCGTTGGAAGCCTTACTTTTCCGTCATGAAATGATATTAAAATGATAAATTATGTCGAACATTTCAACGGAAAATATATCCGTCAAAAAATTCTGTCTCAATTTGCAACAAAATTTCCGTTGAAATTTGTGTACAATTCCGTCTATACTTTCAACTGAAAATAAATTTGTCGAAAAGTTCCGTTTCAATTTCCAACAGTTTTTATGTATAATGCTGTTGAAAATTTCAACGGAAAACAATTCCACCCAAAAGTTCTGTAACAGTTTTGCAATGAAATTTATCTATAACTCCGTAAAAAACTTCAACGGAATTAAATTTCGTTGAAAATTCTTAACCATTTACAACGGAATGTACATATAATTCCGTCGAAAATAATATTTTTAATTTTTTTAAACAAATCAAATTCATATGGATTTTAATTCAATAAATGTTGATGGCATTTTAAACAGCTAGCATAAATATTGACGACATTTTACAAATTTCCTACGGATATGGAGCCACTAAATCCATCTGCGTGATTTGGAGTCGATTTTCTTAACCATCGGAATAAGCAGTCATTAAACTTTTTCTTTGGACAAAAGATATGGCAACCATTAAAGATCATCGCTGAGCTTTTGCTTAATAATTAAAAAAATAAGCAACAAAAATAAATTTTTTAAAAAAAAAATCATTTAAAATATACTACAGTTTTTAAAAATCATTTAAAATATACTACAATTACATACAATCAAAATGAAAAAAAAAATCTAAAATTTAATTAAAAGAAAATTTTCCTAAATATGAAAAATGCTTATAACAATTAAATATTCTATGAAAATTATTATAATAATATTCAAAGTGTAAAATTAATATGTATTAACAAGATGTGAATCAAATGATATAACAATATGTATTAAAGTATTTGCATGAGAGGTGAATCTAAATGATATAATTTGTTAACTTTTTTTTGATAAACTATAATTTGTTAAATTCAAGATAGATGTTAAAAGGATTTACTTACTCCAATTAAAGTAGGTACACTCTTGATTGTAATACAAATATCTTCTTTACATCCACTATGGTTAGACTAGTCGTGCGGGTGTGTGTAATAGGGTGTGTGTCTGTGTTCGATTCTTGTAAATTTCAAAAAAATAAAAATATCTTCTTTACATGATGCGTCTACTTATCACTTGTTGAGATATATAATTTGGTTGGATGAACAACTAATATACAGTTTATAAGATCTTGGGCACTCTCACCCTTTGAGCTAGCTTTTGGGGTGGTGTATCCCAAGATTCTTTACGTGCTACTCTGAAACTTTTAAGAGATATAGGAGGTGGAGAATGCAATTATGACTGCACTTGAACTTATGTTCAGGAACGACCAGAGGCCTGAAAATAGTTCATTTGAAAGAGAACAACTTTTGAAGTAAACTTAAGCTTATGTGAAAGAAATCATGCAGGCTTCTTTTTCACCATAATATAATGTGATAGTGGTGCCTGAGAAAGAGACACACTGTCCTACATAGTAGCAGTTATTGTCAGATGGGGACCCCTTTGTTTTTTTCTCCACTTGGAAATCGTTCAAAAGAGCCAACACAACTTTCGTGAGCACTGGTCACTGAGAACTGCGTGAGAGTCACATTCACATTCATGAACCTTAGATCGTTTAAGGTCCCTACATAATGATAAAACAAACTATATGACATAAAGAGCATTCCATCAATGAGATTCCTCTAATATGCAAAAAGACAGTATAATTCTTTACTAAAATGTAGTTTCAATGATACTATTATGATTAAGTTTGAAATTCACTTGCACGAAGCTCGCATAATTCCATATACACCCAACTACTTTAATCAAATTACTGGTACTAGTAGTAATTAACAACTAAATCAATCCATGCATGCCCATTTTTACTTAAATTTTTCTTCTTCTTCTTCTTTTTTTGTTCTGAAACCATGATGTTGTTTTTTGAAGCTTTTTGATGGCTATAGACAGAGCCTTGGCTACTAGCCAGATGATGGGGCAAGTTGGCTGCTTTTATCTTGAGAAGCAAACCCATTTTGCAGGAGATCTTCAAACACAAAATCAAGTAAAATTGATTCATCTTCACCTTCATGGTCATAATACCCAAACCATTGGGTATTAATATCATTCTCCTTTGCCAAGGAAGTTGAATTTGAAAGAACAGAAACTTCAACTTCCTTGGCGAGTGGTATCCCACAAGTGTTAGTACTCATGCTGCTTCCAAAACCTGAAACGTCCGATTCCAAAGGCATTGATAAAGGAACTGTAATTGGTGTTTGCTCCAAACCTAAAACATATTGGGAGTGATCATCAGCAGAGTTCTTATGATCAAAGACAAAGGCTTCAACTTGAGGCTGAGGAGTGAAAGTTGAGAATTGTGAACAACCAATGTTGCCAGTGGCATTGGTGTTTTCTGCCAAAAACTTTTTCTTCAACTTAGTGTTCCAGTGGTTTTTCACATCGTTGTCCGTTCTCCCAGGTAATTGAGCTGCTATAAGAGACCACCTAACCCCAAAAATAGTCATAATGGCATAAGGAATGAACAAGTAAAACAAGGCATTCAAAAACACAAGCTTCATAATATGAATATACATATAGAAAGGAATGAACTTGCCTGCTTCCGATGTTAGCATAAAGGGTGCATATAACTTTATCTTCCTCCTCAGTGAAACCTCCATGCTTGATATGAGGCCTTAGATAGTTCAGCCATCTCAGACGACAACTCTTCCCACAGCGCTTAAGGCCTTAAAAGGGAGGACACACAAAAAGTATTGAACAGAATAGAATAAACAAATGAACCTAAAAAGCGAGTGACAAAAAGAAACAATAATATCAGAGGATATAGTACTAACGTGTTTAGGCCTTGAGCACTCCACCCTTTGAGCTAGCTTTTGGGGTGGTGCATCCCAAGGTTCTTTACATGGTATCATGTGGATTCTCTGGTTGTATGTGCACATTGGTTGTATGTGCAACTAATGTAGAGTTTATAAGGCCTTGGACACTCCACCCTTTGAGCTAGCTTTTGGGGTGGTGTATCCTAAGGTTCTTTATTCATGGTATCAGAGCCTATTGCATCATCCACTCATAGAAGAGGAGTATATAGAAGAAGAGAGAAACCTGCTTTTTGTGGGAGAGCTATCCAATTACCACCTGTGCCATGTTTCTTGAGATAGTTTTTGAGGGTTTCATCTTCTTCAGGAGACCATGGCCCTCTTTTCACGTTAGCTTTGTCACAACATGGAGCTCTTCCCATGGCCAACTCGTGAGTACTGAACTGAAGGATCGAAAGAGAGAAGATATCAAAAGTGAGCACAAGATTATATGATTTAGAAAGAAAAGGATAAAAAAGAAAACACTTAAAATGGATTGGAAGTTGGTTGGCACGTTTGAAAAGCTTGACTTTGTCTGAGTGAAAGACTGATTGGGGTGTTTGATTTGTTTCCTTTTTGTGGTTTTGTTTTACACTTTTACCTCTTCTGTCCTAACTCATAACCAGTATTGTCAGTATTTGTAACCTACTGAGCTGGCTATCTTAAGAAACAAGGCAAAGACTGAGTCAATGAGATGAGGGTAATCAAACGCAACAAAAGGTACGTACTCAGAGTCATATATTACCTTCCCTCTTGCTCCAAATCTCACCCCCATCATCCATGGATACAGCAAATACATAATGCATGCTGCATCTCCCTCAGTATATTTTCTACTTGCTTTCTAAATCACTCTTTAACGATTTTGTTGATTCATTTTTGATCGAATGGATATATTATTGAATTAGGATCAATGCTTGAGAATAGAAATAATGCGCGCGCATTTATGTAGGTATCCATTTTTGTTCATATATCATAATCATATATGTTATATATGTTATGGTAAATAACAGAAAATTTAGTCTTTAACACTTAATGACGTTGTATTATAACCAACCAACTAATATTTTAACTTAAAAGTATTAATTATTTAATACCTTTTAGCATGAAACATGCGTCTAAGCATAATGGTCAACAGATTAACTTGAAATTTTCTTGGTCTAAAGAATTTTTTATTTTATTTTTATGAATTTCCTAATCTTGTGTTGAATGAATGATTTACTTTTGACTAATTGATTAACGAAATGTATACAAACTGAACCATACATAATAATATCTAACCGCAAATATTGAACAAAAGAATATGAGATAAAAGAATATTTTGTTACGAACTTGTGTTAGAACTTAGCTACTACAATAAACGGGCACCAATATGATAAAAGATAAAGCACTTGGGTTCATTCCATTTCATCTTTGGGTTCTCTGTGAAGTCCATTGATCTCTGACAATTAAGACTTTGGCTAAGACACGCAAATTTGGCTGTGTACTGTCACCGAGTACTGACTTCGGGCGCCACCCATGATGGTCCCCACCCCCTCTGTGTTTTCTACCTTTTTAAATGAGTATGATTTTGATACAAATTTATTAAACGATATAGTAAATGATACAAAACTTACTTTAACAACTATATATATATATTTATACTTATATATATTGTTGGAGACTATTATAATCATTAAAAAAATCCTTATCCACGAGCTAAAGTTTTTGGGTTGAATTGGTTTTTTATATAATATCATATATATAAATTTTTTATATATAATCATCACTCATCTTTCAAGTTCAATAGGCTCTTTTGTGAGAGAACTTATTAGAGATATATAAAATTATTAATGTAGCCTCATCCAATAGCTTAAACTTTTGAGTTGATTTAGTTCTTTATATGATATCAGAACCTCGTGTCCCGGGTTCAATCATCACCTCTAGGCCTATTAGCATGTGTAGGCCCCAAATTACAAGTCTAGCTTGACCTATATTTAAAAAATAAAAATCTTAGCCTAATCCTGTTAACCTGTTCAAGCCTATTAAATATTTAACAATTAAAAGAATAACTAAAATAATATTACTTTTTTCACCAAAAAAATAATAATATTACTTTATTATTCAGAGTTATTAAAATAATAATTTTATTTAAAATAAATAATATGATATAGGCCCGACATGTACAAAAAAATCTATGACCTGTTTTCTAAATAGATTTTGTTTAAAGTCTACGCCTGTTCTATTTTACTATTTGTAATAGGTTAAGTTTGGCCTAAAATAGGCTAGGCCGAAGGCCCCTGTAGGCTGGCCTAGCCCATTTATACCCCTAATCATCGCCCCCCATTTTCTCTTGTAGAATTTTCTTAGCACAAGTAGTGGGCATGTGTATTGTCCACCCTTAAAGCCTAGTGAGTTCTCGTGTAAGGGGTCGTGTTAGAGAATAGTATAAACCATTACAAAAGTTCTCACCCACCAGCTTAAGCTTTGGAGTTGAATTGGTTCTTTACATATATGATTTAATATTTCTATTTTTACTGCATAAAAAATCTCTTTGTCACACTCACATAAAAGTGAGTGAATCTTACTAATCTTTTCTCTCTCTTCTCTTTACATTTGGACACGCTCACTTTATTTTTGGAGTAAAAGCCGGAACATTTTTCCCATGAATATATAAGGGCAGGATATTCTTATAATGGTATAAGAATAAGAAGTTTTACATCAAATCTTGATCATTGTTTTTTTATTTTTTTTGCATCTAACAGCTCAAATTTGCAATAAAACATAATCGTTAGAAATAAATAAGATAAATGATCAAGATTTGAGTGTAAGTTATACTGGTGTAAAAT
The DNA here is from genome assembly GCA_032173675.1 of Gastrolobium villosum. NCBI lineage: Eukaryota > Viridiplantae > Streptophyta > Magnoliopsida > Fabales > Fabaceae > Gastrolobium > Gastrolobium villosum. The sequence continues at coordinate 27,766 of JAVKPL010007866.1, read as the reverse complement.
GATCATGACATATATATATATATATATATATATATATATATATGGGGTAAACATTTCTCAAGTAGCTTGAGATAAGTTTATCTCCAACTAGCCCCAAAACTACGTCGTTTTGATTAATGAAGGGTGTTTATGTAATTTTAGGTGAATTAATGATGGGTGTTTCATTAAAATGTATATGATATAAAAATAAATAAAATTACAAAAACACCCTTCATTAATTCACCTAAAATTACTTAAACACCCTTCATTAATCAAAACGACATAGTTTTGGGGCTTGCTGGAGATAAACTTATCTAAGTTACTTGAATTTTTTTTTTATATATATATATATATATATATGAAAAAATAATTTTTCAGCCACTTGAGAAAAACTTATCTTCTGCCACCCCTTATAAATATATACTCTAGGGAGTATATAGGTAGAGTACGTAGTTATAATATTAATTTTTCTTTTCTCTTCCACTTCATGTGAACCGACAAATTTCTAAAAAGTTTTTGGAGAAAGAAAAAATAAATTTAATATTATAATTACGTATTCCGGGAAATAATAGTTACAATAGGTAGCTGGAGATAAACTTATCTCAAAGGCTGAAATTTTTTTATTCCTATATATATATATTAATCCTTTTTTGAATTTTAACAATTTCAGTTACTGACTTTTAAGTTTGAAATTAGGAAGGTATATACTTATGGTGTTGGGTATTTTTTAGATATTTAAAATTTATTTTTAAAAGTTTTATTCTAATATAAGTAAAGTATATTATATGTTTATAATGATTAGTGTTGACCTATAAAACATTGTGTCTTTATTTTAACTTTGATTTTGTGTTAATATTATATATTTTATCTTAGCCATGTCATGTCCTATAATTTTTACAATTTATTGTATTCACATATGAGTATTATGTTGCATTCATGTGTATATTTATACATCTTTAAATAATACAATGGAATTTTAAGAAAATTAAAATTACATAGACCTTTTTCAGACAGACACGCGCACACACACACACAAAAAGTAATAACCTTTTTATGCTTAACTTTTTGTCAAAAAAATAAAGTTTTATGGGAAAGCTTAAAAAAATGTAAGTTTTTTCTAGAATTACTTACCCTCTTCCTAAAAATTTAAATTATTTATATATTTATTTAAAAAAAATTCTTATTTACACTTCTAAATTAAAGTTTCTTTATCACTGCAGAGAGAATAAATGATTATGAGAAAAGTTATAAATTTTTTTTTTTTTTTGAAGTTTTCCCAAATTATAATTCATTACACTTAATTTAAATACTTACGGAATATTCTTACACGGAAAGCGACAATCTATAGAAGTATTCAGCGTCATCAACAAAAATCATGGAAGCTATTTTAATACTTTATGAAGAAAAAGTTAATTTGTGGTCTCTATAAAATTTTTAAATAGAAATTTTAATGAGTTGAAATTGTAGATCCTCCTAAATTTATAAAAGATCCATAATAATCTCTCAAAAAGACTAACATAGTTCTATTTTAAATTTTAAAAAGATCACTAGTCGATTTTTTTTTTTTTCAAAAAATTAAATTGAGCCTCATAATATTTATCAAGATAAAAAAAAAAAAAAACTATACTCTAGTAATAAAGTTCTAAGATGTGCATTGTCTTTCAAATCATAAACCAACATTTGAGATCTTAACATGCAGCCAACGGCTTTTGACTATCTTACCCTTCGTTAATTAATTAATAATTATTTTGCCCCTCATTCAAAATTATCTACCGATCTGCCCCTAATTGATTAACTTGAAGATTTAATCGATTAAATGGTCAAAACTGACAAAAATGGTTGACTTGAAGATTTAATCGATTAAATCTCCCTCCTAATCGATTAAATCTTCAACCATTTTTGTCAGTTTTGACCATTTAATCAATTAAAATTTTAAATTAATCGATCAAAAAAGGCAAATTAATAGATAGTTTTGAATAAGGGGCAAAATGATTATTAATTAATTAATAAAGGACAAAAAGATCAAAAAAACCCGCAGCCAACCTTATCCATTAAACAAAATCCATAGGATCAAACCAATTTTCACGCTCTCGAGAGATTATTTAATAATATTGGGTGTACTTAAATTAACCTAAATTGTTTTAAATTAGGTTTTTTTATTTTGCTAATTGTAAGAATAATCATAGAATGAAATGCTAATTCTTATTTTTGTAACATCAGAAGTACTGAATAGTGTATCTCCCAGCTCAAGAAATATGTTACCACCTGGTCAACACTTGTAAAGTTGTATTGCACACATAATTGTCGGCAAGGAGGAATCATCCCAAAAACCTCAACTGGGCCAACAATTATAGCCCAATATACCTAACAGTCCTGTTATTCTTCTCAAGTCAGATCGTATTGCAGCACAAGGTCCAGGCCCTACAACCACACACTGTGTGTCCGAAAAATATAAGCAAGAAAATTATGGAATTCCTACTCGTTATTGGCTTTTGTAATTCCAACAAAAAAAAAACTAACAATAATGACTGAAAATGAGATAACATTATGCCCAATAGTTGAAGTAATTATTCAAAAGAACAAGACAACTATGTCGAGACCGTTGAAAATATAGCTGTTAATTAAGTTAATGATATTCAGAATATAATTGTATTACTATTTAGTGGCACTTCGCTAACAAGAATCATTATATAGTAGGCCTCAGCACTGCTTTTTCAATATAGGAGGACACTTGGATTAGATTCAATTTTTACATATTTAGTGACCGAATCTATCTCCTTTACCATCCAGAGGAAGAAAAGGCCAACTTCTTCCTTTTTGAGAAAAGAGAAAGAGAGAAGAATCTATTGGTGAACGTGGTAGTATGGCTGTGTTTGTTCTAATGCTCATCTTATCTTTAGAGTAAGTGAAGGATTACAAATTCTGAGAAGACCCACAAAAGAAGATCCGCAAGAAAGATAATATAAATTGCGGCATTTTTTGATATCAGTGTCAAACTTTAAAATTTTATATCAAATTCTAACCGTTGATTTTTGCTAAATAAATTTATTAATTTATTATTAATTCTCAATAATAATCTTCGATCGGTGGAAATTAATGGTTTGAGATCGATATCAAATTTAAAATTTGACACCGATATCAAAGAATCCGGTCTCTACAAATAAAAGTCAAATGAATAATTTATGGAGCATTAGCATTTTTTTTTGATATACCCGAGTGTTTCCCCACCTCATATAGGATGGAACTAATCCCTTTCGCGGATTGAGAGGGCAAGGGTTTCTCCACTACCCACAAAGTGTGTTTATACAGGATTCGAACTCAAGCCCTTTAGACTCACAGCCCGAACCCCTAGGACTCAGCACCAAGCCAACTGAGCCACACTTAAAGGTGAGCATTAGCATATTTGATAACACTTCGATGTAGTAGATTGATATTCTCCTAGGGGAACAATTTCCATAATGATATCATTCGCATCCTTAAATGGAAAAAACAAGGGGATATGGCTTAGTACGTGATAGATAGCTTTACTTCATTAAACTAAAATTTTATGTTCCTTTCTTAAATTAAAGAACAGGAAAAAAGAATATGATGGCATCTGAATTAAATAAATCCCAGAGACCGATATGAAAGTATCAAAACACAAGAAAGTGGTTTTATCTTCTTGGTTGGATTCTGTGTTTAGGATAATGTCAAGGATATTAATATTCTCTTTCAAGTTTGGAGAGGTTATCTATGATGGACTTGATTATTGAACACCCGTAATGTATCATATATATTTAAGGGTTTTCATTTCCTCTTTTAATATGACACAACAAACTTTCCTACACACACAATATTTTGTGGGGCTCACACATTTTAAAACAAAAAAATATATATGGCACGCAAAACGAATCTCTATAACATTACCCAATCACTTTCTCTACAACGTACTAAACATAAAACCCAATATTTAATTAGTCTATTCCATCAGCATCTTATCTCCAAAGTGCAACAACCCCCATGATCTTGTCTGTTGTTGTTGAAGTTGTATTAATAATTCATTTCAAACAAAATCTTTTCTTTTGAAAGCCAAAACCTGTTGGCTCAGAACCAACAGTCTTCCCTCAACCCGGGGTACGCTACCATGCTTTTCCCTTTAGTTTAACTCCATTTGATGGCGACTATGTACACTAACTACATGTTTCCATTTTAATTTGAGGGATTATAATGTTTATTAAACGTTACTATTTTAGTAAGTTTTTAAATATTGGTACAAATTTACAATTTTATGCACATAACGAGTAACAATTAAAATTATATTTTATAAATATTTCATTAAATTTTACAATAATTTAAAAACAATATCATTCTTCTAGTAGTGTACATTAGGACAAGATTGAGACTCCTTTGTACATTCTTTTAAGTTTTGACTCTTTTGAGACTCAAGCCTTCAAAAATAATGTTGTCACCAAATTTAGCATGTTTGTTATTCTCTTTAAAGTAAAGAATGTACTAATCTTCTAATAATAAAAAATGTATTTTTATTCCCAATTTGATAAGTATTCAACAAGGAGACAAAAACTATAAAAAAAAATAAAAACTTGCAACTTAAGCACATCTCAAATGATAAGAACAAGATAGAGATAAGGTATGATTCAGTCATTAGATTTTGGCCAATAAATTTATAGCTTAATTTGTTCATACTCAAATCTTCACGTTTACTCATGTACCATAAAAAAAGAGTTTTTAAGTTTGAAATTTTTTCAAAATTCTTTAGAACTATTTAAGATAAAGTAATCATATAAAATCCATGTTATTTTGAAACTAGTTTTTACTTAAATTTAAAAAAAAAAAAATTGAAGATTTTGGTTCTTTCAAGTCATTATATCCTTTAATTTTAAACACCTTTAATATATCACTACAAGAACAGTTGTACTTTTTCACGGCGGTTATCATAAAACCGTCGTCTTATCATATTCCATGACGGTTATTGGTTGGTTAAGTTAAGTGCCGACTTAAGTGTGATTCAGCAATGGTGTTAAACGGCGATTTCTTTAAATTGCCCTGGAATGAAGGTATTACACGATAGTTATATGCAATCGCCGCAGAACATAATAATCCATGGCTAGTTATGTTTTGTTTAGAGGCGATTTTGCGACATTATGCGGCTATTGGTTATTAATTAGTGGATTATAATTAATAAGATATATTTTCCAATCATATTTTTAATCTTTTAACTAGTTATAAGGAATCTATTGGGATTTTAATCTTGTTACCTCATTAACTTTCCCGAAATTCTTATGTGCAAGCATGTGTACCTATGTTTAATTGATATCTCACACTCCACATATATAACATATGTAAAGTTGTATATAACCATCATTTGTTGTATCTGCAATATATTGAGCCGTAAGTGATTTGTTCCCATAGTTATATATGCTAGTATATATGGGTTTATTTTTTAGCAGTAAGTACTTGGAGATTATTTTCTTATTAGAAACCTTGTGTATTGGGGGCTACATTTTGGCCATTTTTTCCATAAATAAATTTAACAATTCCCTAGACCAAACAAACAACATCCTTGTTTATGTTTGTCTATCGATTTATAGTTGTGGGTTCTCCATAAAAGGAATATCATAATACCAATTTTACGAATAATAAATTAAAAAAGTGACATAAGTGAAGTAAGTATCGTGGTGATTGATATTATGAAGTTGAGACACTTGACATATAAAAAATATCTTATTTGATGCAACATGTGTCAAGTGCATGTGTAACACCCCGGGTATATCCGGTTTGTTAACATGTCATTGTATTAAGCCTCGCTTAATTAAAATGCGGAATAATTTTTTCTTTGATTCAATTATGACGTCATTATACTTAGCTAAGTTGATTACTTAATCATTTTCATAAAAACATTGCATGTATGTAAATTGCAAAGACAGCTAACTCAAACAACTCAATATATATATTAAAGTGAGTATCTAAGTCACGAATCTACAACACGTAGTCCGAACAATATCCTGAGACATCATCCAACTTTAAATGAAAACAAGACATAATCAGGTCTATGTGGCATGGACAATCCTCATGCTCACCAAATAAGGCAACAAAGCCCACAAAGTCTCAACAGCAATAACATAATCATGCTAACAACAAAATAGCAAAAGACATAATCCAGCATCCAACAAATCAGCATAACAACATATAAATCAGCTAAGCTCCAGCCTCCTGCCGCTGGAGGACTCAACCCTCGCATTACCTGAACCTGAAATGGTGCCCCAAACGTGGGGTGAGATCTCTAAAAAGAAATCTCAGTAAAACAAGGGGTCCTCAAGGATCTTCCACCCCAAGCTCACTTACATGTGCAATATAAGTTCTAAAACAGTTTACACAAAATATATAAGTTCCAAAGTCAGTGTAAGGCACAGATAACCATGTCATGTGTGTCAATATAATCTACTGGCCAAAGAAAATGCAGGAATACGTCTATTACCCACACAATGTGCAAGGCGTTACTTGCATTCACCCCAATCTCACCATTTTATATGACGCTACATACTCAGGCTTACTGTCAAAGTGGAACAACACATGCATATTATAAGGCCCTTACACTTAACAGTTCAATAGCATTTCAAATCATCAAGCATGAAAATACAACATGCATATAAACCATTCCCCCATGGGGTATGGTGGAACCAACAATGGCTAAACCAAGTACACAAAAGCTTACATGTATCGGTAAAGTCCTCTAATACCAACTCAGTATCACGTGGTCACCAACAACCAATCAATCCAGCAAGTCACAATTTGGTTTAATGGCAAATACATCATCAATAATCATATCTTACCATTTCATGTCAAATTGAACATGTTTTCTTTTCGTTTAGCGTACTGCAGGCTTCTCCTAAAGCCCCAAATTACAAACAGTCTTTACCATTTTTAAAGCTGCAATTTCAACTCTTTACCAAGTACTCTAAGATTTTACTATGTTAAACTAGAAATCTCAAGATTTCCAACGACATATTTTATGTCTCAATCGGAGTTGTATAACTCCGATTATGATTTTTTCAAAATTCCTACAACAAACTGAATTTCCAGCAATAGGGCCACGACTTCAAACATAAATTGAGAGCAATCCACTTATCCAATAATCTGAAAATTTATAATTAAACTTGGGTTTCACCATTTAAGTTGACTTTTTTCTTAAAATTGACCATCGAATACTGTGTCTTGATTCATTTCTTAGATTTGGTAGATTCAACAAACTTGAGTCAAATTAATTCGGGCTTCAATGAGTTAGGATATTTTTGGCGTGAACCTTCCCTCTCTACCAAAATTAAAAAAGCGGATTAGCAGGGGTTGTCTTTTCTCCGGGGGGAAATTTTTCCTACAGACAAGACTAAGAAAGAAAAAATGAAATATCATCAATGTGCATTAAATATGCAAACGTCTCCAACTTCACTTTAGAGGTATAGCCCACAACTTAGCATCTCGCACATACCATGGGCTATGTAATAACTATGTAAAAAGTATTTATCATTTTAAATGAGATAAAATGACATCATTTTAAGAAAGAGAAAGATATAAAATAATATTTTTTATTTAAAATTTAAATTAAAAATAATCACATATTTTTTCTCTCATGATTTCCATTTCCTGTGTCAATCCCTTTCCTAAAATGATATAATTTATGTTATTTTAAATGATAAACATCAAACTCAAACTATTTTTATAAGCCCAAATATGATCATTTTATCTATTTTTACTAAAAATCATTGATTTAATACTGATTTGAACATTGGATTGTCTTGCAAATACCCCATATTTATCCGAATTAAACTGTTAAGAGTGTTAGTCCCACATTGTGTGTGTCTCATTGTGTTAAGAGTGTTAGTCCCACATTGTGTGTGTCTCATTGTATTCTTCAATTGGTTTGCTATATAATAGAACCAATGTTGTGTAGTTTAACACAACAAGGATTACTATCATTTCCTCTTGTATCTTCATATTTAACATGGTATCTAGAGCCTAACAAGAGGAATCTTAATTCGCTTAACTTAGTTCACTTTTCCATAATTTCAATATGGTTATAGAGAGATATCACCCTCCTTGAGGGATTCTCGTTGTTATTTCTTTTCACCCTCCTTGAGGGATTCTCGTTGTTATTTCTTTTTCTTTTGGTTCCTTTCATCTTCTTTTTCCGTCACTTTTGCTTTCATCTTCTTTTTCATTTTATTTTTTATTTTGTGGTTTTTTTGCATCGTCCAGATCATTATTTTCGGGTCATCTCTCCATTGTTTTTGAATTTTCCAGATCTGGTTTTTCATTGTTTTGGGTCATCATCCTCTCTTACTGGGTTTTTCATCCTCTCCTGTGTCTTATTCTCCGGTCGCATCATCCATCTCTGTTGTTCTGTTGCACATTTTTTTTCTCGTTCACGTTTCAGATCTGTGTCTTTTTATCTCCTCCGGCAGTGTTTCTCTTTTTCCGGTAGTGTCTCCTTCTTTTCCGGTCATAATCTTCGATCGTGGCTGATTCTCCGGCCGCATCGTCCATTCTCCGACCGTGTCTTCCTTTTCTCCGGCCATTTCCGTTCTAGATCTGTGTTGCTTTCCAGATCTGCGTTTTGGTCATTTTTTTTTCTTCTTCTCTGATATATTTTTATTTTCAGATCTGTCTACTTGTTCTCTTTCACTTCTCATTTTGCAGGTTTGTGAAGACTCATGGAGCTCATGGAATTTTTTTTTTTCTTATGTACTGTCGGTGGATGTTATTTGGTTTTGCCATTGTTTGGCTTTATTTTGGCTTCTTATTCAGGGGGGCATTGTTCATGTTGCTGAAGTTTATTCCAGCACAGTTGTCTTTGCCGATGATAATTCCGGCTCCGAAGTTCCTCTTGAGAGGGAGCACTTTCCATGTTGCTGATGGTCATTCCAGCACAGTTGTCTTTGCCGATGATAATTCCGGCTCCGAAGTTCCTCTTGAGGGGGAGCACTTTCCATGTTGCTGATGGTCATTCCAGCACAGTTGTCTTTGCCGATGATAATTCCGGCTCCGAAGTTCCTCTTGAGGGGGAGCACTTTTCATGTTGCTGATGGTCACTTTTGCCGATGATAATGCTGATTCCTCTTGAGGGGGAGCACTTTTCATGGTGATGGTCATTCCAGCACAGTTGTCTTTGCCGATGATAATTCCGGCTCCGAAGTTCCTCTTGAGGGGGAGCACTTTCCATGTTGCTGATGGTCATTCCAGCACAGTTGTCTTTGCCGATGATAATTCCGGCATCTTCCATACCGTCGTCCATGTTGCTGATAGTCATTCCAGCACAGATGTCTTTGCCGATGATCATTCCGGCATCTTCCATGTTGATGTTCATTCCGACGCCATTTTTAGCACATTGTTGATTTTTGGTTTCTCATATAGGAGATTTATTTTGATGTTATGTTACTTGGTCATTTCATTTTGTTGATGTAGCACTGTTGCTTTTGGTTCCTAATAGGAGTATTATTTATGTATCAAGCTTGTAGCATATGATCTATATGCTACAGCTTGAGGGGGAGTGTTAAGAGTGTTAGTCCCACATTGTGTGTGTCTCATTGTGTTAAGAGTGTTAGTCCCACATTGTGTGTGTCTCATTGTATTCTTCAATTGGTTTGCTATATAATAGAACCAATGTTGTGTAGTTTAACACAACAAGGATTACTATCAATTCCTCTTGTATCTTGATATTTTACACATACCACTGCCTCTAAGAGCACCTCCATAACAACGTACTTCACCCTACGGGGATACAAACCTAAACTCATCATACAAATAGTTCATTGTTATCTGTACTGAATTGTCTTCATCCCTTATCTCTTGGTGATCAAGAACCCGTGACTAAGTTGTATTCCATGGAAAAAGACATTGTCCTTCGTGATTCAGCAGAGGTGGTAAATCCAACACGGCTTGGAACCGCGTTATATAGAGACCAAATCTAGAAAATCAGAAGACCACAACTAACCATTTATTATATACATAAAAAGGCCAAGCACATGTAACACTAATAACATGATAATTACTTGCAGCGCAATTAACAAGAAGTTTTTACTGTCAGATTCTTAATTCAGGATTTTCTATGAATTACTTAGGAAAGTATAAATAAGTAATACAAGAAGTCTTATCCCACTATATGTGATAGAAAAAACTAGGGGACCACTAAGGTGGGTCGATTATTTTTCTCGTTAAATGTGCATTTTTTGATTTGATTTTAAACCATGAATTCCTACGAGGATGCAATTTAATTTGTAAGCATGTTAAATAACTATCATGTTCTTTTTTTCTTCACTCTTTAGGCCACATCATGTGGTACGGTAACATTAAACTCTTCTTCACGAAGAGCTTATAATCCCAGAAAGACCTGAAAACTGAGACAAAGAAACTAATACCTACTTCTTCTCAATCTCATTAGATTTCAGAATTCTTAACTAAACCAAGGAATTTGTTGTTTCTTTTGCCATGAATTTAAGCCTTAAATTGTTGGTAACTGTCCATTAACTAACTTGAGCCTGTGTTTTACAGGATCCTTAGTTTTCTCTGCTAATTCTGCCTTTTTTTCTTTTTCTTTTACCATACAAGCAACATAAATAAAGTAGAGCAAAAAACATAGAAAGTGTTGAGATATATAGTCCTACATTGGTTGTATGTGCAATTAATGTGGAGTTTATAAGGCCTTGGGTACTCCCACCCTTTGAGCTAGCTTTTGGGGTGGTGTATCCCAAGATTCTTTACATGGTATCAGAGCCTCACCGTCCCACACTTTCTCTTGTGGACTCTCTTAACACAGGTAGGCTGAGCCTGTTGCATCATCAACTCTTCAAGCCCAATAGGCTCTCGTGTGAGGGGGCGTGTTGATATATATAGTCCCACATTGGTTGTATGTGCAACTAATGTGGCCTTTATAAGGCCTTGGGCACTCCCACCCTTTGGGCTAGCTTTTGGGTTGGTGTATCCCAAGGTTCTTTACAGAAAGAAAATTAAGATGATAAAGAGGGATGATCATCGATCAGTGAGCTCATATCCTTCACAAAATCTGCACCAAAAGGATGTTCTTACAACTTCAACAAAAGCATATATATGTTGTGAACATTTATTCATATTAATGTCTTATCCAGAAGAAAGGCCTAGTCTGATTCTGACTAGTTTTATTCATTCTAAACATTGGTTCGTTAGAACTTAAGCCCTTTTGAACACAACCCTGAATGATGGAACTTTATCACTCAGAGCCAAATGCCCACTCCCATCATCATCTATATATATCCCTAATGCTCTGCACAAAGTCCGGCAATTGCATACTGAGGGACAGAAAGAAAGCTCGTAGTCTTTCATAGCTTTCTCAATCTTGAACCAATTGACAATTGTGTCAACACCAGGATTGCCTTCAACACCATCAGTACTCAAAAACCATACCCCTGAAAACACTTTAAGAAGCCTCCACACTGATGAGGATTTGACACAGGTTGTTGTTGTATTCACAGACTTTATGTTCATATCAGTTGAGGTTAGGATGACACCATCCTTAGCATTGTAGGGTGTGAAAGTAACTGGCTGGCCATTAAAGACATCAAGCTTTTCCTGCACCACAAAAAGTGGGCATGTGTTGTTACCTCTGCTTGCAACTGTTAGTCCACCACCTTTGCCTCTTGTGACTGGCAAAATGTAATACTTGACACCTGTTTTAAGTTTGTGGCCTGAGATGTCAAGCACTGGTTCTGGTGCTGCAGCAGTTATCCCAATGAAGAATTCTATGGTGAAGGCAAAACAAATGATGGAAAAGGCTAGGAGTGAGGTCTTCATGTTTCTCTTTGGCTTCAAGAATGAGGGTATGAATGTATGATTGTTTTTTGTGTATAGATAAGGGTAGAGTAGCCCTCTACTTAAAGGGGTTAAAGTGGGAACATGAGTTTTGTGTGTCCTGGACCAATTAGCACGATATATTACTGAAAAAAATGTATAATTGATGAAAAGTTATCTCATTTAGAGAAAGATATAGATAAACTAGCCGAGAGTTGATAAAAAAAATATAAAAGAGGAGAGAGTTGATAAAAAAATATAAAGGTGTACGACTGTGTATCTCATCTCTTCTTTTTGTGTGAGAGTAAAATGACATAAGCTGTGTCATTTTATTTCCCATGTATTATAGGTGGAATAAATCTCTGGTGCTACGGTTGCACCTAGATTTAGTGCGTTCCATCAATGAGAGCATTACACATCAGAGGAGAGAGAAAAAATTTGACAAAAAAATAAATAAAAGAATTTTAACTGACATGTAATATTTTCATCGATGAGATATACTGAATCTTTGATGCGAGATATATAAAACCATTAATGTAGTCTCACCCAACAGCTTAAGCTTTTAGGATGAATTGGTTCTTTACCCGGTATCAGAGCCTCATGTCTTGAGTTCGATCCTCATCCCCCACTTTCTTGCAAGTGGAATTTCTTTCTTCGCATAGTTAGGTGAGCCTGTGCATTATCCATCCTTCAAATCTAATGAGCCCTCGTGTGAGGGGGTGTGGGGGTGTGTTGAGATATATAAAATCATTAGTGTAGCCTCACCCAACAGCTTAAACTTTTGGGTTGAATTGGTTCTTTATTCAATAATAATAGCAGAGATTTATTCTTATGGATGAGTGGATTGTGGGTCATTCTTAAAAATAAATAATCTATAGTTGCACTGAGAAAAGGTTCATGGAAGACAGCAATGTGCATCTTCTCGCACCGTCATGGCCAACCTTATCCCTTGGAAACGTGCAATTGTTCTAAGAAGCATTCCATGTGTGTGATTATTGTGCTATCCTCACAGTCGTGGCTCATGGCAGTGGTGGAACACTCATGGCAGTGGTGGAGCCCGAGAGAGTTAAGAGGGGTGATCACGCCCTCTTTAAGTTTATATAAATTTCTTAGACCAAAAGATAGTATATAATATGTTTGTCTCCCTTTAGTTTTTCTCTTTATTATTTTTTATATATGATTTTTTTTTTAAGAATTATATATTATTTATGGGGTTTGCAACATAAATTTTTGCAACACAAATACTCAGGTGGGTCCCACCGGAAAAAATAAATAGATAAAATTGAAAACATTGGCACTTTGTATAAGAAATATTAATTGGATAGATTTCAGACTTTGGATCCCCATCCTCCATCATCTTCCATCATGGAACATGCCCATACTCGAATCTATGGCCAACATACCCTTTTCCATCGCGTTGCTCTTCCAAATGAGGGAAGAAAAAGATCATATATTCCTGATGAAGATTTTGTACAACGGGTAGCAATGGGATGTTATAATTCTCAACTGGCCCTTAAAATTGATTGGTAAATCAAATCACTCGATGGGCAGCCTATTGAAGTGTGGCAAAAGGTGTAAATTATTGTTATTTATAATCTTGATTACCTCCAAGAAAAATGGTTGGATGATGCATTGAAAGATAACCTCGCGCATTGTCAATGAGTAAGAATGTCAAAAGGGATTACACTCATTAAGTTCTACGTTATATGGGTTAGTAGAGTCAAAAAGTTTGCAAGGCTAAAAGCCCATGACAATAAGGGTGTCTTTGGTATGAGGTTTTGTAAAAGATACCTAGGCAAGGGAGTGGATCCTCTCATGTGTTAATTAACATGACCATGTCATGTGGAGCAATCATAACCATATATGGGTGTGTTAATGGTGATAAGGGAGGAGAAAAAAAATATAAGAATAGGAAATTACACTCTAATCACTATTGATTTAATTATTAATGGTTAAGACCCTTCCACATGACATGATCATGTTAAATCACACATGAGAGGATCTATTTCCCCTAGACAAATGGATGTAGTGTTTTTAGATGTCTATATTTGGTACTAGGTTTTCAAAAATTTAGGTAGAATAATGATTTCCATAGTAATTGCTTTTTTTTTTGGTGAAAATAGTAATTGCTTTTTGTGTGTAAAAACTACCGTAGAATAATACCACCTTCTAGGTGGTATTTACTTTTTTACCAGGCAAATTGAAACAGGGCCATGAAGCAAGATACCAAAATGACCTTTGTTAATGGCAACCTTTGCCATCTTAAAAGGGTCCAAGGCATTGACCTTTGTTATGGTTTGTACATACCAAAAGTCCTGCAAAGTTCTATGGGCTAGCGTTGATCTCCAATTAAAGTTTTAATTTCCAAAAAAGTTATATTTCTTTGATTGGATTCAATGCACTTAAAATTTATTCTAATAAATAAACATCTATCACTTCCTTAAAATATTCTAAACAAAATATTGATTTTTTTATAATTTATTTTTTAATGAAATACTATTTGTACACAAATATACAATTAAAATGTAAGCAAAATTTTGATTATTTTCCTAATAATTAGGCTCTCTCTTCTCCCGAGAAGTAGGGGTGTGCAAAATAACTAAAAAAGTGGGTCGAACCATGAACCGAACCGAACCGCTCCATAAAATAACCAGTTTTAAAAAACTAGTTCATGAACCGAACCGGTTTTTAAAGAACCGGTTCATGAACCGAACCAGTTTTTAGAACCGGTTTAAGAACCGAACCAGTTTTTAGAACCGGTTTAAGAACCGAACCGTTTCCGAACCGAACCGAACCATTTTCAAACCAAACCAAATTAATTTTTATAACTCTATTTTTTAAATTTTTAAATTTTTTTCTTTTCAAAAGAGGGTCGACCCGAACCGGTTCCGAACCACTTCCGAACCGGTTCCGAACCGAACCGAACCACTTTCAAACCGAACCGAACCACTTCCGAACCGAACCATTTTTGGACCGAACCGAACCACTTTCGAACCGAACCATTTAAACCAATTCGGTTCGGTTTTTCAAAAAAACCGGTTCGGTTCGACCCATGCACATCCCTACCGAGAAGAATGGAAACAAGTTTGTTGAGGTGTTGGAATACGAGCCAAGGTAACTTGTGTGTTCTAAATTTTAGTAGTACTATCACAGATATGGTAGAGAGAGAAATTGGATCATATCATATGAGTGATTGGAGATCAATGTGAAAATATATTTGTAATCCAGTGACTTTAAATCCAAAAGGGATTACAAATTCATAGGTTTTGATTTTGATACAACATGTGATAGGATAATAGTTATTATGTCTACCTGAAAATTTTATGTGCTATAAGCCTCCAAGATTCCATGGGTAGTCAAGAAACGGGATAGATTGCAGTCACTAGTGTTGATTAAATAAGAGATAGTCATACTATAGAAATTGTTCGTAAATATATGTTAAATTTTAATTTCTTACATTGAGTAAATGGAATCCTTATGCTGATATTTTACGGGATAATTTTATGTTTGGATTTTTTTTTAATTTATCATCAATTTGGAGTTTTTGGTAATTCAATAAAATCATGATAATTGCTAATTGCAAATATCAATTATGAGTTAGAAGAGTCTATGTAGCATCGATATCGACACGGGACACGTGACACGATACGACACGACACGACACTCTGACATGTTAATTCTAAAAAATGTTAGATTTCGACACGTTAGGACACGTTTTGATATTAAATAATATTTTTAATTTATATGATGTATATTATATTTAATATTCAATAATTTAACAAAAAATGAATCTATACTTATAATATTCATAAATTTTGCAAAGAAACATAAGATATCTCAAATATTTATATTAAACTCAATAAAATAGAAATCGTAATCTAACGAATCTAATAGTTTGAACTAAAAACTCCACGCAACGCAACCTTTAAACCTTTTTTTGAATTTCTATAACGCGTGTTAGAGTGTCGGGGAGCGTCGGAGTGTCGGGGAGCGTCGGGAAGTGTCGGACACGACACGTCAAGATTTTTGAAGTGTCGGTGCTTCATAGAGAAGAGCTACCCATGACACTGAATAGTACCATGGAATAGTGATATTAGCACTTTTTTTTGAAGAATCGGTATTTATTCAACAAATATTAAATTTATTATTCAATTTATATATTTTAAAACAAATAAATAATAAAATTACTTGACTTTAAAAATTAAATCAATAACTATAAAACATTCAAATAAAAAACAATTTTTGAAACTAAGTTAAAAGTGGGTCAGGTCAGATTTGACCCGATTTTGAAACCAAGTCAGGCCCACTTCAGGAATCAAATCAGTTTAGATTTGATCCAGTTCTGAACCAGTTCAAAAGAATTTCAAATCAGGACAGACCTGACTTGGATCAAATTAAATTGGGTCGGGTCAAAGTACTTGACCTATAAAATCAAGTCGGGTCGGGTCAGCACAAAAACTCGACCGAACCTGACCGATGCACAGCCCTACTGGCTGGGGGTACCTGCAATGACACTCCGGCACTTAAGTCGATATCAAGCCAGGCTTAAGTTGTATTCTTACTGGAATTAGATTATCGTACCTGGGTGTATACCCTTTGTTCATATAGTAAGTTTGATACCGCCTTTGGTAAGCGGTATATCTTCCGATTGGCCGTGTATAGGCTGCAGGTTTATATGTTCTCAGCTAGTGCCTTTCTGGCTATACATCTATATCTCAGGCTTCTATCTTAGAGTGATGGCAATCGCGAGCCGTCTTTAATGTATTGGCTTTTGGCGCGGTGGATCTTTGTCTGATTATAGAGTCTTTCCTTAGCTTTTAAGTCATATGAGGCTGTTTAGGCGCAATAAGATTATTACGTTTTATGGTCTTTTGCGCGATGGAGATGTCGCGCATTCCATGAGCCCCGTATATACTTGGGCCTATTCCTTGAGCTTTAGGGCCTATTCCACGAGCCCCGTATTGAATTATTAAAATATATATTTATTATATATATGCTATAGAATAATATATATATATATATATAATAAATATATATTATTCTATATATATATATATATATATATATATATATATATATATATATATATATATATAGAATAATATATATATATAGGGTCAGGATCATTTTACACCAGTGTAAGTTACACTCTTAATTTTGTCCATTAATATCTAAGGGCTTTAAATTTTTTGTAACGTGAGCCATTGGATACAAGTGTATCAATGGTCAATATTGAGTGTAAGACTTCTAACTCTTACACCGGGGTAAGAATATCCTGCCCCATATATATATATATATATATATATATAAAGTATATTTTTACTATTGTATTTTATTCATAATTTATTTTATGTAAATAAATATCAAAATTATATAGCTTTTTATATTTTATATTTTATTTTAAATAATAGACAATTTGATAAACGAGAAATTTTGACCCGTGGATAAGTCCCAATCTAACTTGTTAAATCATAAGTATTTGTGAGTTAGGGTTAGAAAAATACTTATCACAAAGTCGGCTTTTGTGGAATGGCCCACAGGCTATAACTATTTCTGACAACTCTATCTACGAGTGTTTCGTGGACGGGGTTTTGATGCTATTTGGGAAATAATATCAAAAGATTTGAATTTTATGATCTATTTATGATTGAAAGTTATTATATTATTTTTTCAATCATTTTAAAAATATGAATTTTAAAAATCATTCACATTTCCATTTGATTTACATTGTTTTTTATAATACTAGACACAATTTTTGTTCTGAAACCATGCAACGACCCCTTTTTAGCAATGTGAAAGTGCATTATCCACTTTTAGGTGAAATCTCTTTATAGATAAAAGGTTAAGCCTCAAAGGTTTATCTCTTTAAACCCTAATCTCTTTAGCTATCAATGTGCACCCCTTATTTGTCAATAGCAACCTGCCACCACACGTGGTTGTTTCCTCTATAAACATCGCTAGCTTACAGAACGAATAGAAACCTTAATCCGCTAGGATCAAAAATTGACATAGTCTATATGGGACAATAAACTTCAATTCCTGCTCCATCATGGTCAAGGCATGCAAGGCAGCATAAACTCATTAACCACAAAACCCGCAACAGCAATAACAAAATGCGTAATAACAACAAGATACACAGTTGTAGCATGCTACATAACAAAAACAAAACCCTAATGTGATGGGGGTGAATCACGTTGGTCAAAGCATTGAGGAGTCCACCTTTGTCTCCATTCCATCAGCTCGCCTAAGCCCCATGCAATGAACTAGGAAGCAATGAAGGAACCATGATGTGTGTCTGGGGGTCTTGGCCCTATAATATCCCTCACCATGAAATTTAATTAATTGCATGTAATTAGGCAATTAATCTTGTATTAGTGGGTTGAATTAGGTAAAATATCTAATTAATTGAATTGTGGTCTCTTTTGAGGTAAAAAGTGCAATAAGTGAAAATTATGAGGTAAAAATGGGTGTAGGCAAAATTATCCAAAATATAAAAGTAAAAGTAGAGATATTCTCAGAAAAATATTCCAGACATTTGAGTAAAGTTTGAAAGAGAACGAAGTTAACTACATAGATGAACTTATATCCGATTGAGTTAACTTAACCATTATAAATGACAAAACATAAAAGTGAATCCTATTTCATCTTCTCCTTCGCGTGGCTTCTTGAAAGACCAAACCCCATGGTTGTTAGGCTCCAAAACACAATTCTCTTAATACTCAATGGAATCACTTGATTATTGAAGCAAAAATGCTTGGTTTTTCCTTGTGAGTGTAACCTATAATCCAAAATCTTGAGAAACCAAGTGTGTGGAGAGAAAGTTTTGAGAAAATGGTGACCCATTGTTGATTGGGTGTCTTGGAGTGGTCCATTGCTTGAAGTGAGGCTTGGAATCTCTTCCTTGGGTGATTCTAGGTGAGTTAGTGTTAAGAAATGCTAAGTTTCATTTGAGTTTTGTGGAAGATTAATTTCTAGGTTTTCAATGAAAATGGGTCTTTGAATGAGGTAGTTAGAGCATGATTATATCTTCAACATTAATAATCGAGAAAATATTAATGCAATGATAAAAACATTTTAAGTATTTTAGTAAATTATAATTTTTTAAAATTATAATCGAGTGCGCTTTGATGAAACTTAGTTTCATTTTTCATGATAGATATGATTTCTGCAAGGACCTAACGCCTCAAAGTCTAGGACATCATCACATATATACACCATCACTGTTTTACATTTTACTAGTCTTCTAGTGTTGACACCTCATCCTTCCCATAATCCAATGATTTTTGCTTTAGCCAAAGCCACATACATAAAAAGTGCACCCCCACCCAACAAAGATAGGTTATTATTATATGATCAAGAAGATCTCTATTAGAAGGTAAAAGAGAGTAAATGAAAAATAATGATTTCATTAATTATGGTGATTAATTTGTACAATGAGTGAACTCTTATATAGAAGAGCATAACATAAAAAAGGGAGATCTAGAATCTGATTGAAATACTAAAGTACCCTTATACCTAATATCTAATACTCCCCCTCAAGATGGAGAGTGAACAAAGAGAAACTTCCATCTTGAACAAGAAAAATCAAGAAAACATAAAAACCAAATAACATGATCATCAGCTAGTAAAGAAACAGTGCTGGAATGGACATCAGCAAAGGAAGGTAAGGATGGGATGGACATCAGCAACCTAATATGAACCGCCGGGGTGGACATCGGCAAAATCAACTGTTCTGAAATAAACTTCAAACAATGCTCCCCCTGAATAGGAAGCCAAAATAAAGCCAAACAATGGCAAAATCAAATAACAGCAGTACATAAGAAAAATAAAAAAAAATTACAAAATAAAAAACCAGCAAAAGCTACAATGATATATTGGAAAAAATTCATAAGCTCCATGAATCTGCAGAAACCTGCAAAATGAGAAGAAAAAGATAGCTCTGGAAATAAAGCCATGTTAGAGCAAACGTGTCCCAGAGCACAGAAGAAAAAAAAATGCAGATAAAAAAAATTATTTGGTCCAACAAACTCGAACGGTAGTCCGATGGCACGATTAGAGAAGAAGACACGACCAAAACGAGATCTGAAAGCAACACAGATCTGGAACAGAAACGGCCGGAGAGAAGGAAGACACGTTTGGAGGAGACCATTCTGGCCGGAGAAGAAGAGGGAAGGAAAGCGCGAAGTTTAGACAGATAATACTTAGATCTGGAAGAAAAATATGCCCGAACCAAAAGAGAGAGATCTGGACGAAAACTCGACAAATCTGGAAAGGTCACCGGAGAAGATGATTGAAACAGAAGAAGACCCGGCTGGAAAAGAAAGCACGGCCTAAACATAGCCGGAAGAAGGAGATGCCAGAAAAATAAACAAACCAGATATGAGAAGGAGAATAATGAACCAGATCTGCGAAATCTAGAGGAGAGGATGCCGGGAAGGTAGAAAGAAAAGGTCGCCGGACATTGATATTTACTGATGGTAGGAAAGTGGCCATAAAAGATGACCGAAAAGAGATATGAGAAATTTACTGATGATGATAGGAAAAAGGAAATAGAAATGAAGAGAGGAAAAAAAAATTACAGATCTAGGATAGTAACAGTAACGATAATAGAGAATGCTGGAAAACACAGGCAAACAAGGTAGATTGACAAAAAATAAAAATCCAAAGGAGATGACCCAAAAACAATGAAGAAATCACAGAATTAGGACAATAGAGATGAACCGTAGATCTGGAAAACCATAAAATGAAATAGAAGATGAACGGGAAAGTGACAAAAAAGGAAGTGAAGATCGATGAAGGGAACCAAAAGAAAAAAATGACGGCAGCGGAACCTCCATTCATGGAGGATGAAAAATTGCTCTTGATACCATATTAGAAGGTAAAAGAGAATAAATGGAAAATAATGATTTCATTAATTGTGGTGATTAATTTATACAATGAGTGAACTCTTATATAGAAGAGCATAACAGAAAAGAGAGATCTAAAATCTGATTAAAATACTAAAGTACCCTTATACCTAATATCTAATATCTATCCTCCCTTCTTTGGTCATGAATCTCATGATTTGAAAGCATGAACAGTGTAGATCCCATGTTCCCCCTAGTCACCAAGAAAATGTAGTAGACTGCCAAGTACCAAGTACTGAATCAGATTTAGTTCCCACAAACAAAATATGTAACATCAGCAAAGTGGGCCCAAAGCAAAGCCATATTGAATGAACGGTTACAATTACAAAGCTTGCCAAAATGTGGACACTAGCAGAGTTGAGTGTTTAACTGGAATGGCATGACAGTACATATAGGCAGCACATGTGATGCCCTTTTGGGCGCGTCACATGTGACGTCCCATTGGGGCGTCTCTCTTTAGGGTGAGACCCCTCAATGGAGCGTCACATGTGATGCCTAAATTGTGTAATAAATATGTAATTATTTAAAAAATTATAATAAATACGTAATTAATTTATTAAAAAGCATTAATGTAATGTTTTTGCCATCAAATATTTATTTGGTAATGTTATGTAAATTTCACTAATTCGTGGAACAGGAAGGGTTTGCTGCCCTTGTATTTATTCAGAACCTTACTCATGC
This sequence comes from Gastrolobium villosum, assembly GCA_032173675.1. NCBI lineage: Eukaryota > Viridiplantae > Streptophyta > Magnoliopsida > Fabales > Fabaceae > Gastrolobium > Gastrolobium villosum. Next base: position 6,386 of record JAVKPL010007866.1, on the reverse strand, counting down.
ATCTTTTCGTTGCGATAGTGTGTGTGTGTCGTATGTTGTACACGCTCAAGGAAATTAATCCATTTCATCATTTAGCCCACGAATTCCTGTGACAGTTCTCTTAACTTTATGAATTTAAGAAATTAAAACTAGGCCTTTATTTATACGCCTATGTTAAATGACAATGTTCATGACTTTACAAACAAAACAACAGGAGCAGTCAGTCAGGCTAAGAAGTCAGCTAGCCGGCCACCCATTTCATTTGATGGCTTCAAAAACAATTGATGCTGACCATAGTTAGCATTTAATTTAAACATAATTGGTCTTCATAGTCAACAAAAACATTATAATTTGTTAACTAAACAAATATACATATGAGCGAAGTTATTGGGAAGTGTTAGGAAAAGGAGCATTATCTATAAAAGCTAAGCAACTATAGGCCCTTGTATTGGAATTTCTTTTGAGCATATAAGCGACCAATTAATTGCATTGGACCGAAACATCCAATGTTTTGTGCATATATGAACTCACAGCATAGGTTGTGAACTTGAGATAAGGGTTATATTTTCCTATAAAATCATGCTCTTGAGCTCCTATATCCCCTACACCTGTTATAACCTAAACAACTAGAAGCATTCACTTCAGAATAAATACAATGAAGATCACATTGCTAGTTGTTGGAGAAATATAAAAAAAACCATTGTTGGCCTTCATTACAAGTTTAAAATTTTGGGTTAAATTGATTCTTTACATAGTATAAGAGCCAATGTAACCAAGTGATCACTGGTACGATTCTCACCACCCCAACTGTCTAGTAGAATTAAGTAGCACAAGATAGAATCAAAAAATGAGTTTGTGTAATATTCATGTTTCAAGCTCAAAAGGCTCAGAGAAATATAAAAAAATCATTATTGGGCCTTCACTTACAAAAATATTCATGTTCAATATTTTTGTATTATATCTTTCTATCTATAGCATTGCTCGTTCTCTTTGTCTTGGGTATAGAATCATTGCTTGAAAGAGCTAAATAATTCACCTGACCAAGTTGTTGATACATCACGCAATAAGTTAAGGTTAGGTGCCAAGTATGGGACCTGAACAAAGTGTCACGCTTGTACAAAAAAATTATCAGACTGCCACGTCAATAATAAATTTTGCCAAAATGTCACGCGGTATAATTCGCTACACAGTGTAGCGAATTATGTATGCAAGTAATTCTCTACACAGTGTAGCGAAATATGCCACGTCAGGATGCACAAAACCAAAAATGCCACAGGTAAAGTCTTAGGGTAGCGAATTTCTCAAATTTTGACACGTGTCATTTTTGGTTCTGATGTCGCATATTTCCCTACACTGTGTAGCGAATTATTTGCATACATAATTCGCTACATTGTGTAGCATATTATGTCGCGTGACATTTTGGCAAAATTTACTGTTAGCGTGACAATCTGGTAATTTTTTTGTCCAAACATGATAAAATAGTCACTGTTCCGCCAAGTATTACATCCTTCCTTTCCCTGCTACCAAAGGTACAAGTTTTGTGCTTGCCAGAGTAGTAATAGCAAACAAGACATGCCCTCTTGATGTTGTGGTTGGGGAGGGATACCATGGTCAACCATTAGCATTTACACCCATTTAACCAAAAGAAATTAGGTACTGTTCATGTCTCTACTGACCTCAACATTAAGTTCTCAACTCAAACAAGTTGTCCCCAATCCACTGTGTGGAAGATTGACCACTTTGATAGGGTAACAAGAAAGTGGTTTGTAACAACTGGGGGTGTTGTGGGCAACCCAAGTTGGAGAACGATCAACAACTGGTTTAAGATTGAGAAATATATATGAAAATAATTATAAGCTGGTTTTCTGCCCAACTTTTTGCGCATATTGCAGGGTTCAATGCAGGGATATTGGGGTATATGAGGATCGAAATGGGAACAAGCGTCTAGCTCTCACTGATGTGCCATACAAAATTCGGTTCCAGGAGGCCTAATCAAAGCGGATTCATTACATAAATCTTGCACTATTCTGCCTAATCAAAGCGTATTCATTACATAAATCTTGCACTATTCTATGTAGCTGAGTCATGATAAATTAATTCTGCAATTCTTTGATGGGAAGGATAATGTGACAACTAAGTTATGTGACTATCAAGTGACTACCAATCAATCTTACCGTTAGATCGATTATCTTAATCCAACGGTTATATTTATTTCCATCTTTGTATCGTCATGATTTCCCAAATTTAATACTTTATATTTATTTTCACCTTTGTATGGTTATGATTTCCCATATTTAATGCTTTAACTTTAAATATGAGGAATCATAACCATACAAAGATGAAAATAAATATAACCGTTGGATCAATATAATCGATCTAACGGTGAGATTGATTGGTAGTCACTTGATAATAACACAACTTGGTTGTTACAATATTCTTCCCCTTCTTTCATTCCTATATCCTTTTAATTTTCTGTTTTCTTATTATTTGTATTTGATTTGTTTGCATTTATTTTTAGCTTTAATATTTCTACATAAGTTATCTTATCTACATTCACTCCTAAAATGATATCATTTTGAGTTGTAAAATTAAAAAATTATAATGAAAAAATTATTATAACCCTGAAATAAATGATAATTACAAAAATATATTAATTTTCACCTCAAAATAATATCATTTTGGTCTCAATGTAAATAAGTTATATGTATTAACGGTAAAAAAGAGCGAATCTTTTATTTTTATATATTATTATTAAGGTTTGTTTTTTCTAAAGTTACTTTAAATAACTTTATGTAAAGTTCATCGAAATGACGTCGTTTTGGGACGGAAATAATGATATTTTTGTAATTTTAATTTATTTCAGGATTATAATGGTATTTATCATTCTAATTTTATAATTTTTCAATTCAAAATGACGTCGTTTCGATAAACATTAGACAAAGTTATATAAAGTAACATCGAAAACCTTTTACACTTTTATTAAACTGAAAAATCAATTTATGCCCTTCTTGTTTCTTTCAGTTACGCATCACTTTCTTGGAATGATCCAATAGGGATTAATTTAATCGTAAACGAGCATTTATTTCCGTACTTGACCGCAATAAAAATGATCTTTGTTAAATTATTCAGGTTAAAAAAAAAAGAATGAGAAAAACTCAGATGCATAAACATTATACTATACGACATATATTTTTCATTCATTAAAAGTCTTTCTTGCACATTTAAATTTAATTTTGAAATTGGGGTCAATGTCCAGATATTGTTGATTAATTGACCATATCTCGTCATACATGACGTGTTGATTACTTTATGTTAATGCATTTGAATAGTCAAGATCCCCTTCGCATCCTTATCCTCTTGAAACTCAGTGCCAATCTCAATAAGAAAAGACAAATGCTAATCGTGGTGCCGGTTTATTATGCTGCGGGACTCAGGAAAAAATGGTGTTGAGACAAAAAGAGAAAAAGTTGAGGAGAGAGAAAAGAGAAATAGAAAAAATAAAAATACAAATTTAAGTCTCAAATTTTTAATGGAAGGACTATGGTGGTTCTGAATCATATTAATAATTTCGCTAATCGTTTACCCATTGCGCGGACATTATTAAATTTTTTTGGAATATTGGTATATGTAGACACTCAATTTGTCGTATTTTGACGATAATATTCAAAAAAAAATTTGTTAAAAATAAATGGGAAAAGTTCACCAACATGCCTGTAATTTACTTCAGAATCATCTATGCTCATGTGATTTTTTTATCACACATATGCCCATGTGCTTTGCAAAAAATAAAAAATCACAGGGACATGTGTGATAAAAAGCATTTTGTAAACCATATGAGCATATGTCATAAATAAACCACAGTGGCATAAGCAGTGGTGGACCCAGGAATTTTTCTTATGGGGGTTAAAAATTAAACATTTGTTCTCTCTTCAAACATAATATATGGGAGGCTAAAATACGAATAATTAAATATTTTTGCCTTTTTGAATCCTCTCTTTTATAAGCTAAAAGCTACTTGTATGCATAAACTAGGCCAAACATGTTTTGAGAAAAGCTTTTATAATGAAAAACTCTTTTTTCTTATAATGAAGAAAAATGCTGAAAGCTAAAAGTTCCTGGGAGGAATTTTTTTTTAAGCTCTTATATATTTTTCTTGAATTATGTGTTTTTTTAAATGAAGAATTATAAAGATAAATATAGAGATAATTTTCTTAAAATATTTGTTTTTAAGTAACTTTTAAACTTTTCTTTTTTGTAATTACCAAACAACTTTTAACTTTTTTTAAACTCTTTTTTTAGCTTTAACTTATAAGTAGCTTCCAACTTAAAAATAAGAGGATCCAAACATGCACTGAGTAATTTGTAAAAAAAAATTTGTAGACAGATCTTTTCCCATTATTTAATACTAATTTCATATGCTAACTGTTACCACCAGGTCTGCTCCAACAAGAATTTGAATTGCATTCTTTCTTATTATTTTTTGTTTTGTTCATTTCGTTAACTTTCGTTGAGGGAGAAAAAAATGCATTCAGAGTTAGAGGAGTTTCAATAGATATAGGATCTGAGAATATAAAGAAGCTCTATAAATCCTGCGTGGAAGAAAATTACTTCACATTAATTAAGAGGGAAAATGGAGGTTTCTTGTATTATACTTATGTTAAAAAAAATTCTTCAATTTTTTTTTTTTTGGGGCTCCCACCCTAGCCCCCCTCGGTCCACCCCTGGGCATAAGTGATTGTGGAGGAAACCACGTGGGCATTGGTGAACTTTGATTTTCCCAAAATAATTTAAGTTTACAAAAGCGTCTTTGCTTTACGTATACCAATTTTTATTTACATATAGACTTATGAGGAAGGTTATACTTACTACCTTCTTTTCTTACTACTTCTTACTACCAAATCTTAACTGTTGATTTTCGTCAATCTAACGGTTATAATTTATTGAAAATTAATAATTAATTAATAAGTGTGATCCAATAAATTATAACCGTTAGATTGACGGAAATTCACGGTTAAGATTTGGCAGTAAGAAGTAGTAAAAAAAGGGAAGTAAGTATAACATTTTCCTAGACTCATATAACAATATATTGAGTTAAATTTTTATACAAATGTAAACTATTTTTATACTATTATACCATGTTGTGGTGAGATCTTATTTAATGATTTTATCTATATTAACAATCAGACGAAATGTCAAAGAAAATAAATAAGATGTCAAATTCATTAAATAATGTGACAATGCATTACTAAATGTAAATACAATTTTTTTAATACTAATAATATACTAAAATTACTTTTTTTTTTAATATAAAAAAAATTATCGAAAGGAGATTATTTTATACACATCCAAAAAACAACATACAAAAGATATATCTTACCAAAGAACTAGTGCAACTAATAAAATATAGGACATGCTGAAAGTAGTTTCAATGAAGAGTGATATGCCGCCTGTGCGTCGGCTACTTAAGATCATGAAGACCTTTTCAATTGAAGAATAGCAAAACAAATTCTGGATTTCAGGCTGGCCAAAGTGCTGAATCATAACTTCCAAGACAACCAATGCTGATGTAGCTAGACGTGTAGTATTGGAAGTATTACAATTAATTAACAAGGAAACTTTATTGAGAGTTGGCCAAAATCATTGACTTTAATTTAATCTTATTTTTTTTATAATTATACGAATCCATAGATTGAGAACATCATTAGCTATAAATTGAGTCTTATAATAGACATACTTGAAGCAACACAAATTAAACATGAAGTCCATAATATTCCCACCATTTCTCTTTGCCTTTGCCTTGTGCACCCAATTCTTGCTCGGTGCCGCTGATGCTTCACCTGAGCAAGTGATTGACACACAAGGCAAAGAAGTTCGAACCGGCATGGATTACTATATCCGGCCGGTCCCAACAACCCCATGTGACGGCCGTGGACCTTGTGTGGTTGGTAGTGGCTTTGTTCTTATAGCAAGATCATCAAACGAGACATGCCCCCTCAGTGTTGCGGTGGTTGAGGGTTTTCGTGGCCAAGCAGTGACATTTACACCTGTTAACCCTAAAAAAGGTGTTGTTAGGGTCTCTACTGATCTGAACATCAAGGTGTCCCTTGAAACAATATGTACCGAGTCCACAGTTTGGAAGCTTGATGATTTTGATGCCTCAACTGGACAGTGGTTTGTGACTACTGGTGGTGTTGTGGGAAACCCTGGCAAGAATACCATAAGTAATTGGTTCAAGATTGAGAAGTATGAAGATGACTATAAGCTTGTGTTTTGCCCCACAGTGTGTGAAACTTGTAAACCCTTGTGCAAGAATGTTGGGGTGTTTGTGGATAGTAATGGAAACCAACGTGTGGCTCTCACTGGTGAGCCTTACAAAGTCAGGTTTCAGCCATCTACTTGAAGCAGTT